>CM032228.1:51010000-51245000 GCA_019009955.1 Riptortus pedestris
ACGAAGATATCATATATGAATTTCAAATGAAGTGCACCAAAACACTTTGTTTATTTTATTTAATAGTAGTATAAGTAATGTGGTGTCCACATTAAATTTTTTTTGGATGAAAGAAGTTCTAGATTCCAATATATCAATATATATCATAAGAATTGGATGATTTAATGGCATATTACTCAATGCTCTGTACTCTGTTATTTTTTTCCAAAAGTGACCTATGACATGAGGGCTGCTTTTATGTTGCCCAAAGAACTCTGTAATTTAAATAAAACATTAATGAATTAATGTTTATTTAAATCTGTGATCTACCACCGTCATAATCCAGTACCATATAATAGGGATATCTGATTTACTTTATATTTAAAATATGTTCAAAATATTTTAAGAACTTCATTGTCCTTTATTACTAGTAGTTTAGAAGGCATACTAACAGACTGGGAGAACGACTAATTTGAAAAATGGCTATAGCACTATAAATATTTAATAACATGAAATAAAAACACTAGAACTAAATGGAATACACTGAGGCAATGTTATAATCTGAGGAAGTTTTGATAAAATGAAGTAAAATGGCAAAATCAGGAGAATAAAAATCTATATAAATTCCATCACACAGGAGCTGATGAATAACAAGTAAATTTCCATCATAATGCAGACAGCTTGTTTAATGTTTCTTACAGAAGTCTATCTCGTAGGGTCTGTATAATTAATCTAAGACAGGCATTATAAAGATTTGAAAATCTGAGCTCCATCAAATTGGGTACAGCAATATAAGAAAGAGGGAATATGTGAAAGTCATTAACGATTATTTATTCAAAGGATATAAAAACAAGAATGGTCTTAAGGAAGAAATGCATTATGACCAGCCAAGACAAGGTAATTGGAAAAATTTTCAAGGAGGGTATAGTTATTAACATATCTCCACAGTTTGATACTCTGGTATTGGTCCATGGACTTTCACGAAGCCAATAGGAAAACTTAAGAATAAAGGAGAAAAGCATTAATAAACATGACAAAGGCATATGAACTAATGGAAGTGATAGGCATAGATAGTTCTCAGAAGTACTGTCTTTGTTATAAAAAGGGTATCTCACAAATATACTATTTATTATGCACAGGGTTCCATATGGTATCACACATTTGTTAAAACAACAACATAATTGTTATTTTATAGGAGAGCTAAAAAACAGTTGAAATATTTCAAATTAATACATAAGAATGTGAAAATTCTTAAGGCAGTTTGAATAAATAAAATATGCTTCTAATCATTTATATATTTTTAATGTTTTGATGTAATTTTCAAAAGTTAACCCTTCTTTCATGCTTCATACAATTGGATTGTTTTTCAATTAAAATATGGTAATTCTGAGCTATTATCCGGTTAACTTCAATTCCCTCCATACTGTAATATTACATTAGTGTAGTGCTGAATATTAATATTCAGTCCTAATTATGTGTCGGAAAACGAAAATATATTAATAAACTTAATTTAGTAGTCGTCTGGCTCACTATCGGTATCTGGCTCATGAACGACGCGAGATAAATTTTGTAACACTAAAATTTCCAAAATACGCCATCGGTGGTTAAAACCGAGGGTGGGGGTTTTCTTGTTCTAACTTTAGTATAAAACAAGAGTACATCACATTTTTAGGGCGATTGGTCAGATTGGCACTATCGGTATCTGGCTCATGAACGACGCGAGGTTGCTCGTCCTCGCCATTGTAGATCTGACCAATCGCCCTAAAAATGTGATGTACTCTTGTTTTATACTAAAGTTAGAACAAGAAAACTCCCACCCTCGGTTTTAACCACCGATGGCGTATTTTGGAAATTTTAGTGTTACAAAATTTATCTCGCGTCGTTCATGAGCCAGATACCGATAGTGAGCCAGACGACTACTAAATTAAGTTTATTAATATATTTTCGTTTTCCGACACATAATTAGGACTGAATATTAATATTCAGCACTACACTAATGTAATATTACAGTATGGAGGGAATTGAAGTTAACCGGATAATAGCTCAGAATTACCAATTAGGACTGAATATTAATATTCAGCACTACACTAATGTAATATTACAGTATGGAGGGAATTGAAGTTAACCGGATAATAGCTCAGAATTACCTAAAATATAATCAGTATCAAAAAATTTACTATGCAAAGAATGACTTAAACAGCAGATATGTTTAACAAACAATTGCTAAATAAAACTGATAAACTACAATACAAAGTTCACTTGCCAACTAAGCAAGTATTCAATGTGTAAATGTATCAGAATTGTTAGAAGGCATTTATACCAATATTTCACTCAAAATTACAGATGTTTTCCATTTCACTAGTGTCAAACTATAGTTGGGTCATTATTTATAGAGATGGTTACAATTTCAAGCATTTCAATAACACAACTAACTCTGTGCACCCCAGAGGTAAAATGTTATTTCTATCAATTAATCAAGTTTTTTTTTGGCCATTATTCATCTGACAATTTCATATAAAATTTTGCTGCTACATCATTGTTCCATCTGTTGAGCGGTATATAGTACGAGAGGCATGTCTAGACAACAAAGAGAACTTACTGGAGCTATGGTTTTAAATAGGAGGCTAGCTTATAACCATGATAAACGTTGATGAATGGTGGCATAGCCAGAGCTTCTACACGACTGTAGTGAAATTTGTATTATAACTTTGGTAGACTGATATTAATTAAAGGTAAAGTATTTGATGATATAAGAAATAATCTGAAACAATTAAAACTAGTATCTTCCATCTGATATATATATATATATATATATATATATATATATATATATATATATACATATATATAAATATACACCCTTTTCATGCCTAAATGACAACCAAATTTGATGATGAAACTTGGTGCATACATTACTGCCAGCCTAACTTAGGACTTTCAGCTATACTAATATTCTCAAACAAACAGGAGTGGGGGACACAAAGGAGGCTTTGAGCGAAAAATCACTATATTTTATTTGTTTTTGGGCAAATTTGTATACAACAAAAGTTGTTAATTTGATGTTTAGAGTAACTTTTGTTACTAATGGTTATAATAATGTGTAAACAAGATATAAACTTAAAATGCTAGCAGGATCCTACAATATTAAATCGGACAAATGACTAAACCAAACTCAGCGAAACTACATATGAAAGTAAGCATTAAATTTTCCTCGATTATAAGCTATATACACTATATTCACACTTTCAGGAATGAAAAATTCAAAAATTTGTGATATTTTGTTTCCTATTAGTTTTCCTGCAAATAAGAATGTAACAAAAGTTGTTCATTTTCTTTAGAGTAACTTTTATTCTATATAACAAAGTATAAACGACATATACTCGCATATCAAACGACATATCAAACTAAAAAAAACTTGGTATATGAGATAGCATTAATCTCCGAGATTATAACTTATATTAACATGTCTGAAGATGTACAGGAGTCTGGATTGTAAGGCAGATCTGAAATGGAAACTTGTGATATTGTGTGTCCTATTTGTTTTTCACATATGCTCCAAACAAAAGTTGTTTATTTCCTTATTTAGAGCAAATTTTGTTATATATGTTTTAAAAATACATCAAATAACAACCAATAAAGAAAAAATGCCCATAAATGGATAACTTGATTCAACAAATAAATGTTGCGTTCATAATTTAATCAAATTGAATGACCTCAATATTTGTATTTAAGGAAAGCCAGATTAATCTTTAGAAAACAAACAAAATAAATTGTAAAGATGACTATGGATAAAAATCATGAAAATTGGTTAACCTCAGAAACCACTCTCTAATTACAATGTAAAAAACAATTTATCAGTAACATTTGATTATTGGGAAGCAAATTTCTGTGATTTATTGGTAAGAATGATATTTCCGTCCAAACTAGATTAGATGCATGAGTACGTTTTTTGGAAATCAAACTAAGGCAATTTTTAATGGGGAAAAAGAATTACCAAGGTTCCATCAGAAGTATATTATCCTCAGGGGAGGAAATAGCTATCAGTTTTCAAACTTAGAAGAGCTAATTAACCATAAAGAATATGTACTGGAAAAGCCCTTCTAACAATCCAATTAAAAACATGAAATAATGATTATAGTATAAGATATTACCTTCTACGGCATCCCACACATGGAATAGTCTGACTGAGGATGGACATAATATCTTTAAATTCCACTTCAAAAGCTTGACGCAGCTCTGATGGAGTTAGAGAATTGTACATGTCCAAAAACTTGTCTAGCTCTTTTCCACGAACAGTAGGGGTATCATAGACAAACCCCATGCTGTTCAAATCCATTACCATCTAAAATGTACATATAACAAAAATAATTTATCATTAATGCAGGAAATATTAAAAGACTAGAGAAGATAACCCATAAGATAAAATTACAACTAAATAGAATATCTTATTTACTTTTGAAAAAGGAATAATAATAATAATAGTTAATCATTGCAGTAACATGACTCCAGTAAACAATAAAAACAAACCCACCCTAATTCATTTAGCAAACAATAAAATAATATGCAATATTAACAAATCTATCAATGCATTTAAAAATTTACACTTACAGTAAGATTATCATCAATCACTAGCGGTAGTTGTCTTCTGGTAAGTTTTTGCTTATCGTTTCTATACACTTCAACTAATTTAGCCATTTTCAGAACTTAATAGGCTATCAAAAATCAAAATACTATAAAAGCTCCATTACAATAAAAATTAAAATATAAAAAGTGGAATGACTAAAGGAAAAGAGAAACACAATAAATAATGGGAACAATAAAACCCCCAATTAAGCAGTTATAATGCCCCTAACACGTCTTATAAATGGCAGTAAATAGATCAAAAAGAAGGTTACAACTAATTAGGTTATAAGAAGTGCAACTTTCCCTCTATTAAATTTTTCCAAAATACGAAATTAGTTTTTTAGATTAATGTCGTTTAAGATTACTCCTTTAATAAACAAAACAAAGCTAAAAGCTATCACATAACGCCCATATATGAACTGAAACCATAAAAAACGTTCATAAAAGGATAGTGAAATTTGGCGGAATGTTATCTTGAAATACACTGAGATGCGGTAATGATTCTAATTTGTATAGTAAAATTTGTACACTTATAAATTTATAGAACACTGTTTTTGTTAAACTCTTATTAGAATTGCATTTAAAGAATGTATTTACAAGTAAAACTGCACTTTTGCATAAATGCACTAGTGTGCAACGACTCGATTCCAAACTATCGATACTATGCAAATCAGCTTACTACTTTATTATTTTATTCTGCGACTGGATATTGTAGTGTACTGTACTTTTTCCCGATAATGTTGGAACGTCCAAACAGTTTTCACTGTCTGTGTTTTCATCAGCCTGCGGTAGTTAAATCATTCCCTATACACACTGTTAGCCTTCCCAATTACTCATCTTTAACAAAATCTGAATTAGCACTTAATTTAATGTCGTGTTAGTATAAAATAGGTGTACTTTCAAAACAATATAGGAATTAATACGCCTAAGATATTTTTTTTTGTAATACATTCTTACATGTAATGCAACTTTGACCCTATGGTCATTTATCCTTATTGAATATCACATGAAGGAGGTTTATTCTGATTCTGGTACTCTTCTCTACGTTACATTCGTAAATGCGTAGGATCATCCCAAAGCTCTTAAGCTTGGAATTCTCAGACAATATTGTGCTCTTGGAGAACATTTGGGAAGAACTGCTGAATTGGGTTACAGACTTATTTGATGAATGTCTAAAGATGGACTTAACTCCCAAACTTCAATAAAACTAGATGAAACGTACAAGGACAGTTAGAAGAAAGAAATTAATGGAAACATTTTGGATTATATGAATACATCTCGACCAGCTAACCTCCTTCCATGATAAAACATAAAAAGTCCGTCACGCAGGGGCTGCGTAAACTAAGCAGATTTCCCACGTGAAGTTTTACAATAGAGAAATCTGCCTAATAACAACTGTAATAGAAAGAAACCTCTAAACCTAAAACATTATTTAGGGCGTAATAACCCAGTAGTTTCTAGCCCCGAAACACAGTTAACCTAACCTCTAAACCTATTCACGAGGGACGGATAGTTATGGAAAAGGCCGCCAGAGCTCTCGGCGGAAAGTCCGAACATAGCCAACTGGTACCACACGCAGAATACAAATGCAAATGTCTCGGTTAATATTCAAGATACAGAATAAATGTATAGAACAATATTTATAGTAAATTTAATTTGCAATAAGATTTACTAATAAGAATTTTTCGATCCGACGAATAGTAACGGAGATATTTCGAATTTTCGGAAATCCTCCCCTCTAAACCCCCCCTCCCCGTGGTCCGATTTCAGCCGTTAACGAACTTGACCTTTCTTTTTACATAAAACGACTAGATATCGAGTTTGGTAACGATCAAACAAAAATTGCGACCGCTAGAGCGGTAACAGACAAATATATAGATAGATAGATAGATATATATATATAGATATATATATACAGTTTTGAACGGACCTCATTTTCGTCATCTACTAGGTAGGATCGATGGACATTTGAAGAAAAATTTCGAAAATTCCGTCATGAGTACAACCTCAATAGCTGATTTCCCTTAAGGGAAATCTGCTAAAAAAAACTCTTAGCACTCGAGTGAGGAAAGTTCTGGTCTCCAATAGCAGATTTCCATCAATCTTACCCAGGAGATGACGAAAATGAGGTCCGCTCAATTTCGCTTGGCTATATATATTATTGTTAGAAGCGTATTTTCCCAATATTGGAAAGCGTTAAGCACTTTGACTCAATTATTGATCTTATTTCGCCAGTATTCCTTCATTCTGTTGGAGAATGACAATTTTCTTTCATCAGACCATTTAGGTCTGTAGAATTTTGGTCTTGCTTTGGTTTGACTTTCCGTTTGTTCACTTTGTTGCGGAAGGAGTTTCTGTCTGATATGTCGGTTGTGTGTGTGCGCGTGCGTGTGTGTGCAGGGCCGGCTCAAGGCAAAATACTGACCCGGGCAAACAACCGTTTTGTCGCCCCCCCCCCCTAAAAAAGGGGGGTCCGGGGGCACTCCCCCGGAAATTTGTTCAAAATAGGGTTTAGAATACTGAGTTTTGAGGCATCTTAAGTGGTAGTTATCAAACAAAATATTATCATATTTTCAAGTGAAAAGATAAGATGACTGAAAAAGTATGTAGGCCATCACCTTTTTGCATACATTATACTAGACTATACGTAATACATTGTGTGTTTTTGAGTTAGCTTATATTAAAAAAGTTCATAAAAGAAATTTACGCAAGAGAATACAAAATATTAACTTTATAAAATCGAAAACGAAATTTTTCACTACTTGGGCGTTTGGTCGCCCCCCTGGCTGCGTCGCCCGGGTTGCCCGGCCCTTAAGCGCCCCCTGTGTGTGTGTGTGTGTGTGTGTGTGTGTGTGTGCGCGCGTGTGTGTGTGTGTGTATGTATATATATACTAGCTCAGATACCCGGCTTCGCCCGGGAATTCCTTTTGGGCTGAATAAAGATGGTATTTTTTTGGCAAGGCTTTACTTTCCACAATATTTTGACATTTTCCCGTCACAGTTTTTAGGGTTTATACCCGTCGTTGCTGTGGATTTGTTAATAATAAAATTATTTGTTATTTAAGACTTTACTCTTCTAATATTATTATATTTCCGGTCTCCTGTGCATGCAGGTTTTTTTATAACGTAATGAACAGTATAATTCATAGTTCATTCAGAAAGGAAATATCTCTATTTTTAATTTCAGGCCTCTCTTATAACCCCCACTCCCGTTTGAACCTATAAATTTTAATATAGCTTATAATCTTGGAAAAATTAATGCTAATTCACATACCGAGTTTTGTTAAATGCGGTTCAACCTCTAGTGCCCAATAATATAGTTGGCTCCCGCTTTAGTTTTTGGTGTATATCTCGTTTAAACTTTGTTATAAAACAAAAGTGAATATTACAAAAGTTACTCTAAATAAACAACTTGTGTTATATGCACATTTTCCGAAAAACCAATAGCAAACGAAATATCACTATTTTCAATTTCAGGCCTCCCTTACAACCCCCACTCCTGCTCGTCCCTAGAAATGTTGGCATGGCTTGTTATAATGAAGGCATTAGTTCTAATACACTTACCGAGTTTTATTTAGATCGGTTGGGTCTTTTGTGCCAAATGAAATTGTTGACTCCAGCTATAATATTTAGCGTATAACTCATTTATACTTCGGTATACGACGAAAGTGTATATAAGATATATTACTCTAAATAATAAAATAAATAACTTTTTTATGCGCATATTTGTCTAAAAACCAATAGGAAACGAAATATCGCTATTTTTAATTTCAGGCCTCCCTTATAACCCCCAATCCTGTTCGTCTCAGAGAATATTAAGATAGCCTTAAGTCTAAGTTGGGCTAGTAGTAATATACATTTCAATTTTCATAAAATTCGGTTCAGCCATTTAAGTGTGAAAAGGTAACAAACAGACACGAAAGAAACAAAATGCAGTTATAGTGTCTATGACACGTGAAACAAAAAGTTATCATGAAATTTCGCGAAAAAAATCAATTTCTTAAATTATTGATTCAAAGTATTATTTTAATAATTTATCTACGTTATGGATTAAATAATAGTATCTATTAAATAATATATATCTATCTATATACATATATGCAAAATTGTAACCTCTGTCTGTACATAGATTTTTTTCTCGAAATTTCACGATAACTTTTTGTTTCACATGTCATAGATATCATAACTGCATTTTGTTAACTGTGACAAATAGGAGTGGGGGTTATAAGGGAGGCCTGAAATTAAAAAAAGTCCGTCACGCAGGGGCTGCGTAAACTAAGCAGATTTCCCACGTGAAGTTTTACAATAGAGAAATCTCCATACGAGAGCCGAGCAGTCATGGAAACGGCCGAACTAGCTTTTGGCGGGAAAGTCACTCTCGTCCGTTAGCCGCCCAGATTTAATAAAAATGCAAATATCTCGGTTAATATTCAAGATAGAGAATAAATGTATATAACAATATTTATAGTAAATTTAATTTGCAATAAGATTGATTCTGTACAATTTTTCGATCCAACGTACAGTAACGGAGATATTTCGAATTTTCGAAAATCCTCCCCTCTAAACCCCCCCCTCCCACTGGTCCGATTTCAGCCGTTAACGAACTTGATCTTTCTTTTTACATAAAACTACTAAATATCGAGTTTAGTAACGATCAAACAAAAATTGCGACCGCTAGAGCGGTAACAGACAAATATATATATATATATAGATATAGATATATATACAGTTTTGAACGGACCTCATTTTCGCCATCTACTAGGTAGGATCGATGGACATTTGAAGAAAAATGTCGAAAATTCCGTCATGAGTACAACCTCAATAGCTGATTTACCTTAAGGGAAATCTGCTAAAACTAAAGCGGAAGCTAACAATTTTGTTGGGCACTAGCGATTGAACCGAACTTAACAAAACTGTACTTAACAAAATGTGTATTAGCATTAATGTTTCCAAGATTATAAGCTATATTAAAATTTTAAGGTCCAAAGGGGAGTGGGGGGTTATAAGGGAGGCCTGAAATGAAAAATAGCGATATTTCATTTTCTATTTGTTTTTCGGCAATCGTGCACAACAACAATAACAAAAGCTGTTTACTTTTTCATTTTTTTTTTTTTTTTATTTATTTATTAACGTCCACTTTTTACAACTTAGGCTCATCGGGACGGGTTATCTACAAGTTACCACCCTTTTCTAGCCAGGGTGGGATTTTAGGACGCTATTTAATGAATTTCGTCACTAATTAATTTCCTTTGCCCAGGCGAGAATTGAACTCGCCACTCTAGGTTTACCATGTGAGATAAAGGTCAACGCTTTAACTCGCATGGCTAACCTGAGCCCCTAGGTTACTTTTTCATTTAGAGTAACTTTTGTTTTAATATTTTTAGCAGATTTCCCGTAAGGGAAATCAGCTATTGAGGTCGTACTCATGATGCGATTTTCGAAAATTTTTTTCAAATGTACATCGATCCTACCCAGGAGATGACGAAAATGAGGTCCGTTCAAAACTGTATATATATATATTTTCCAGACATTCCAGCTTCAGCAAATGCCACTATTTTAACTTTTTGCTCATAAGACATTTGTTTGAAATTCAGTCTATTGGACATAATAATAGGAAATAACGTGCTTAATGTTGGATTAGTTGGGCACAACTGAGCTATGAGTCACTGATAACATCTCTCTCTAATACTAGTAGGTAAACAAATTCATTCCAACAGATTGTATAGACATTTAGGATTAAAAAGATAATAATCATAGGTGATGCAATTTCTATGACCATGACTGTATATATATATTTGTCTGTTAACGCTCTAGCGGTCGCAATTTTTGTTTGATCGTTCCGAAACTCGATATTTAACCGTTTTATGTAAAAAGATAGATCAAGTTCGTTAATGGCTGATATAGGACTAGAAGGGGGGGGGGTTAGAGGGAGGGTTTTTCGAAAATACAAAATATCTCCTTTATTATTCATCGGATCAAAAAATTGTATAGAACCAATCTTATTGAAAATAACTTTACTATAAATATTGTTATATACATTTATTCTCTATCTTGGATATTAACCCAGATATTTGAGTTTTTATGAAGTCTATGTCCGGGTATAGTTCGGATTAGGTCGGCCGTTTCCGGAACTACTCGGCTCAGGTGGAAGCTTCTTCTAACGTTACCTGTCGTTTCTAACCTTACCTTACCTTCGTTACTTTGTGTGATTTATCCAAATACGTTCTGTTCATCCGCCCCCCCCCTTCTTTAGTTCTTGGACTACTAAAATTTGAGTTATTAAAATATATTATTCTTACAATTCAGAAGCCGTTCAGTTGGGAACTTATTTTAATTAACTGAAAGATTTCTCATTACCGTTTGTATTTAATCATGGTGGTGTTGTGTTACTGGTATGCAGATTTCTCTATTGTAAAACTTCAAATGGGAAATCTGCTTAGTTTACGCAGCCCCTGCGTTGCGGACTTTTTTTGTAAAATAAGGTATGAAGCAAGTAATTTGCTTGACTTGTTGACATGCTCAACAATTCTTTCCAATATGAAGTACCCATGTACGTCACCTGTAATTCAAATTCATTTTAAAATTTTATCCTTAATAACTCAAATCTATGTTATTTTTAAACGCCAGTAACAGATTGCACCAAGTAAAGTATACTTCCCCCACCCCCCTCTCTTCTCCCACGATTCATGGGAAACGCCAGTTAACCCTTAAGTGTATTTAATGTTTATTTAATTAAGACGTCAAAATTATTTGAAGAAACATTTTTAGTACTGCGAAGATAATGTAATCAGATTTGTTAATATAATTTAATGTATTACAGGATTGAAATCCTTAATGAGTTGGCACCACTGTGCCTAGGGAGGTGTGGAGTGGGGATTACTTCCTATCTGTTCTGCCGCTTCTCTCCCGACCTCTATGTCTACATGACCACAGTCTATGTTTACATGATAATTGATGTAGTGTTATTCTCAGGAATGTGAATTTGTTTAATAATCATAAATAAATAATTTAAAAGGATGAACCCTGGGGAGGTACACCCAGTTATTTCTGGTATTTATTAACTCTGCTCCGTTAATATATGATGTATTTACTGAACACGCTGTGTAGCAATATGAATATACAGTTAACAATTGAGACTTACAAAAGTGTATTTTTAATGGCGGTTATGATGTACATAACAAATTCTTACATCTATGTTAATTCTTAATGTTATGCTATTAACAATTGTAGGGCACATTTTTTTTTAGCAGATTTCTCTCAAGGGAAATCAGCTATTTAGGTCGCACTCAAGAAGTAATTTTCGAAATTTTTCTTCAAATACGCTTTCCCTAAACTCCCACTCCTACTAGTATTATATTAATAATAAGCTGTTATATCATGAACCACTTCATTTCAATGTTGAATACCAAATATTATTTTCATTGAACATTTACTTTGTGAGATGTAAACAAATACGTTCTGTTACCCCCCCCCCCTTCTTTTGTTCTTGTATTACTATAACCTGGTCTGATGACAATCCGTGATTGTGTTAGAAATTATTCTGATTCATTTCAAATTACTCCACTAGCTATCGTAAATAGTTTTCAATAAAATTAATTTGTTATATTCAGTTATATTTCATTAATTGTTCATCTTTCCGGTTTAGAATATTTCTATCTATTCAGCGCTGCGAATTTGGCTGCCCTGTTTGTTTACAATTCAGACGCTTTCTGTTGTAGATATTAACTTGTAAATTGACTGAATGATTTCTTATTATCTTGTAATGAAATTGACATTGCATTACATAAGCCCATTATAAATGACCATATATTTTATATTGTGAGTATTCCCAGCACAGAGCACATTAAGATTAATATGTATGAATGCTTAAATGAATTACCTTTAAATAAGAATTATATCCAATTTGGAGTGAAGTCACCATGTGCTCTAGCATTTTCATAGATAACGCCGATGGATTTTGATAATAACATTCACAGCTCTTAACGTCGGTACACTAAGTAATAATATGGATGAATTTCGATAATTAATTCACGTTAAATGCACTTTTTGAGCGTGTTTCGATCGGCAGTTCAAAGTTCACTCCCGGATTAGCCCTATATAAGGAGCCCCTCACCACGGATTAAAATCAGTCATATTCGGCATCCTCTGGAGGGGAGACCCTTGTTGGTGACACCTTGCTAATCCTTTTGCCAGATCCGGCCTGCCTAGCCTGTTCTACCTCTCACGGCTAAGTCAGCACTTCTATTAAACAGCTAAGTGTTTCAATTGTAATATAGACTAAGTATAATTAAGTGTCCCCCATTATATTTTCAAAGGTGCCTTTTCATTTTAATTATTAATATTTATAATTGGAGAATATTTTAATTATAAATAAATTTATATATTTGAGTTTGGACTTGAGTCGATTGTTGGTGGCCCTTCCTAAATTCTTGTTAGTGGTTTGGTTTTGGGATTTTTCATATATTATAGCTTCCACTGCTTTTCGCTCAGCCAGATCGCAACAACCTTTTATATTTATTCCCTTAAATTTCACGGTGGTGTTACCAGTATGTAGATTTATCTATTGTAAACCTTCCCGTAGGAAATCAGCTTATTTTACGCAGCCCCTGCGTGACGGACTGGCATGGAGTGTATCTTAAAAATGGAATGAATTGCACAACACTTTGCATCATATTGCAAGACTAGAAGGTGGTATTTTGAATACTTTTGTTTTTAAGGAGTCCGTGATCGCTGTATCTTCAACCTAGAAAAAGATTTGATTTAATCTGGAAGAGATTTATTCTGTCACAACTGTTTAACTGGAATATTTGTGAAAATATATTAAGGACTCCCATTTTCTAGCAAATAGGCGTTTACGAGTCACGATTGGAGATGTCCTCCCTAAAGAATTTCTCCAAGAAATGAAGTGCCTCAGAGTTGTGTATTGATTGACACTGTTTTTGGTTTTATTTCAGGAAATGTATTCTAGTGCCTTTATGCTGGCAACCTATTTCTTTATTTTCATCCAAAAACATGTATATCATAGAGGAGATTGCTTAGGATACAAGAAATTCCTTGGAGCACTGGTTTTCAATTTTCAATGGAAAAAATAAAAGTGTAATATTCTATAGAAAACATATTATTGCAATTTATTCCTAGAATGGATCAAAATATCTTATAGCACAATAATAAAATTCTTGGGTATAACGTTTGATAAGAACTTGACATGATCACCCTATATCAAAGATGTTGTTAATAAATGCAAAAATCATTGAATTTATCAAGGATTCTAAATAATACTGAAACGAGAGCTGACAGGTGTACAATAATAGACCAGTTCTCTACTAAATTATGGTTGCAAGGCATATTCATCTGTCAGTTACAACATGCTCAAACCATTAGACTTATACACAATGCTGGAATCAGACTATCAACAAAAGCTTTTCGAAGAAGTCCCATCAATAGTATTCATAAAGAAGCTGGAGAACATCCACTGTATTACAGGCGTAAGATGTGTTTACAATTTCTCCCAAGGTCCAAATCATTGAACTGTACCTGTATAAATATTTTTTTTAACAGCCCACACTTACAACTTTCACATAAATACAAAGAAATATAAAACACTTAATATTAAGATTTTCAGAACTCAAAGCTAATATTATTGTCTCTCCAATTTGCTCTCATACACAACTCTGCGTACCACCATAGAAAGGAACCAACTTAATGATAAACCTCAGATTCTATACAGTTTTTCGATCCGACGCATAATAACAGAGATATTAAGAATTTTCGAAATTCTCCCCCTCTAAAACCCCCCTCCCCCTGGTCCGATTTCAGCCATTAACGAACTTGATCTTTCTTTTTGAATAAAACGATTATATATCAAGTTTGGTAACAATAAGACAAAAACTGCGACCGCTAGAGCGGTAACAGTCAAATATATATATATGCAGTTTTGAATGGACCTCATTTTCGTCATCTCCTGGGTAGGATCGATGGACATTTGAAGAAAAATTTTGAAAATCGTGTCATGAGTACAACGTCAATAGCTGATTTCCCTTGGAAATCTGCTAAAAGCTTACTGACAGACTTCAACAACATTGAATTCCTAGAGACTCCACATAACATGTACAAACTTCTTACAGGCCGATTGAAAGTAAACTGACTACTTTAAATAATTAAATTTGATTCATAAAATTTAACTTCTGCCCAATTTTTGATTATGATTTGTGAGTAATATAATATCATATAGAACAGTTTTAAATAGTATACAACTTCTAGAATGTAGCAATGGTATAATTGAATTAAAAAAACAAAAACATTTAACACATTCTCAGGGGTAAATCACCAGAGTAGCAGAGGTCCCAAACTCTATAAATGAAGTTATGCTTTGTATATAAGAATGTCACAAAGGATTCTTTAATAGACTCATTATTTGTTTGTTTTTATTATCCTTCGTATGTTTAGGTCACTAAAACTCAAAGTTATTTTTCTAAAGAAAACTGGAAATTAAAGGAGGCTCGGGTTAGCCATGTTAGCTAAGGTGTTGGTCTTAATCTCACTTGGTAAACCTTTGATTTCCACTACCACTAGGAATTTATTTAGTGACGAACTCATTAAATAAATTGCTTAGTCCCATCCAGATTAGAAAAGAGTAGATGTAGATAACCCGTCCCAATTAGTATCAATAAGTGGACGTTAATAAAATAACAAACAACAAATATAAATTGAAGTTTTTGTTGGGCCCCTTGGAATTGAAATTAATGAGGGATGCTGCTATTAACAAAATACTGACAAATTATTTATCTGGATGATTCAACTTTATTGAAAGAATAGTATCCTACAGAACCCTGATTTAGCCTTTATTTATGGAGTCCACTTTATTTATTAAAATATTTTGGTATACATTATTTTTTAAAGCATTTTAGCCTTTTATGATGTTTATTTAATAATGCATATACCAAATATATATATATATATATATATATATATATATATATATATATATATATGATTTATCACTTTTGAGCCAAGAGCTTCGATTGGGTTCCCAAGGATGAATAAAAATTCAGAACGTATGGCACATCTATTTTATTTTATACACAATGAACAAATAAAATTGATCACAGTCTTATAATTCTGTAGGTGAAGGCATTAAGTATTTCTTATAAAAATGTCAATTGCAGCTTGAGGTTTACATAGTTACTTCAGTCATACAGACTCAGTCAATTGAAGATCTAGGAAATTTTTCTGAAATGTGAAATATTAACTACTATGTACCTATTTTTGAATTCAAAAGGTACTTATAGACATATATACATTCACACCTACTCTAACAAGTAAATGATGTAGCATGATTATTATTTTAATTATACATTTTATAAAATGGTTTAATTAAAGCTGGAGTAGCTTTTTTAAAATAATACAATACAAAAATAATACTACACCATAAATTGAAATAGAGTATTTCAATCAAGTAAAATAAACATTGAATAAATAATTACCATAAGAACATATATATGCTAGATCGAATTTTTAAATGTTTTGAAGCTACAACTGAGTCCTTGTACAAATGTACACAAGTATTAATTAAAGTAACATCATTATACTAATTTAATTTTAATTATTGGATCATGGATTATAGTGACAACCATTAATTTTAAAATTTATAAATAAAAATGTAATACTGAGAAATAAAGATTATAAACTTACAAATAATTGCCTTCCTCCTACAGTAATATGTATAAAATATACTATAAAACGTTTCTTTTTCAGAAATTGTTCACTTATAACTAATAGCATGAACACAATTATTAAATTAATGATTAAAGTACAAAATTATGAAAGACTTAATGTTTTTTACTTATTTTACATTAAATATAATTAGTCTTAGATATATAAAAAATATTTGCCTAATTAATAAGATCTTTTGAGTAAGTTTAAAGTACTTCTGTTTGGTTATAAATTTAAACATTGATCAGTATCGTGATTTATAATGTATATGTGTGTGTGTGTATATATATATATATATATACACACACACATATACATACATAGTTTAAAGAGAGAATTTTTATAATTAAAGCCAATACTTTTCCTCAATAATGCATTGACTTACTTCTCTTTAAACATTGAACTCAGCATATTAGTCTTCATTCTGCTTTGAGCTTGTAGAGGAGAATTCCTGGACTGGAAAATCAAAGGATCTTCCAACCGGTTGAAGAGATCATGACTAGGTCATGTTGATTATAGCTCAATGTTATTTAAACAATATTTCAATATTCATCAAGATTCTCCTGATCAACTTAGCTTAATAATACTACTTCTTTTCTTGAGCCCGGACAATTGTAACCATTTTTGTACCACTCAGTGCCTCTTCTTCATCAGTATTTCCGCGAGGCCTCCCTGTAAAATAATGAATCATTATTAGCCTAAATATATAACAGCTAAACAAGGGTTAAAATCTTGAAACTTAATTCACGTTTTGTAACTAGAATATACAATTTATTTTTTAGCTGATTTTTCTGAAGGAAAATCAACTATTGATGCAGTATTTTTATCATGGCTACTTCAATATTTTTTTAAATGTCCTTCAATCCTGGCTAGTAAGATCAAAAATAACGGTTCTTTCATATGCATTATATATAACGTATATGAAATGGATTACGTATCCAATCTTCAGTAAAGTTGATCTTTTCTTCTATGACACCTTATATTTAACTGTTGGGAAAATCCAAGACCTAAGTAGAGGCTTTGAATGGGTAATTACTAAACTTCATCATCTGATTGCTGGTTAAAAAGGTCTTGATAACAAAAAGTAATGCATTAATAATAATTTAAATAAGCAATGAATAAAGGTGGAAGGAATTGACTACTGGTTACAATATCCTTAGTAGGGAAGGATATTAACTACTTATTATTATTTCCTTAGATGAAATGGATTTTGACTCATAATTATCACCTCTTACTTTTTTATTGTTACAAACAACGAAAGTTAAATAGCAACACCATTAATCAATGAGACATTCGCGCTTGAATTTGGGAAACTAATCCATCGATGTTTGGATTAATTCCACTGATACAAAGACGAAAAGAATTGTCCAAATTATCGTTAATCAGCCTTATACGATGTTTTGATTTATTAACATAATTGGAAACAACTTTTTGCATTTATGAGCATTCCAAACGCACAAATCTCGTCTCAACTTCCTCATTTGGAGTAAGTATGTAATATTTTTGTTTAATTGGGTTTTTCAAATTGTCTTGCAGGCCGGATCAAATTTTACAGCGGGCCGGTTGTTGCCCAAATATGCTTTAGGAGGAAAGAGTAGAGACTACTGATTATTTTCTCTGTAAAGCGGAAGGATATTGACTACTGATTATTATCTCCTTAGGAGGAAGGATATTGACTCTTGACTATTATCTCTTTAGGAGGAAAGGATATTGACTACTGATAATTTTCTCTGTAGAACGGAAGGATATTGACTACTGATTATTATCTCCTTAGGAGGAAGGATATTGACTCTTGACTATTATCTCTATAGGAGGAAAGGATATTGACTACTGATAATTTTCTCTGTAGAACGGAAGGATATTGACTACTGATTATTATCTCCTTAGGAGGAAGGATATTGACTCTTGACTTATTATCTCTTTAGGAGGAAAGGATATTGACTACTGATAATTTTCTCTGTAGAACGGAAGGATATTGACTACTGATTATTATCTCCTTAGGAGGAAGGATATTGACTCTTGACTTATTATCTCTTTAGGAGGAAAGGATATTGACTACAATTATTATCTCCTTAGGAGGAAGGATATTGACTCCTGACTATTATCTCTTTAGGAGGAAAGGATATTGACTACTGATAATTTTCTCTGTAGAACGGAAGGATATTGACTACAATTATTATCTCCTTAGGAGGAAGGATATTGACTCCTGACTATTATCTCTTTAGTAGGAAAGAATTTTTACTATTCATTATATATATAAGTATATTGACTTGACTTCAGTATACTTCTTTAAGAATTACAGTCCATAAAAAAAAGAATATTAATATATAATAGCAAGTTGAAAAAAAGCCATACAATTTTTTAATTTACTATTGTGAAAAACTCCTATTCACCACATAGGACAATTCATTAGGAACCTTCTGAAACCCTTCAACCTTTTAATCTGTTTGAGTTCAAGTAAATTTTGCATGCTTATTTTAAATAAATGAGTCATTGGATAATTTTAAATTCATTTGATACCTTTAAACAAGAAAAATATGGAAGAACTGGAGTGAAAGATATAAATGCAGTGAGATATCTTGATATTGTGAATACATGCATTAATTATCACCTTTCCCCACTAAAATAATGTAAACCTTAAAAAACAATGCCTTTTGTAGAAAAAAAAAAAAAGATGAGGATGGAAGTGCAAATTAATATAATTTCAAAGTTCAATCCTGTGCAAGAAGAAGGAGTTGGTGATAGTATGTAATTTATATATCCTTACTGTTTCAGGAGATTGATCTCAAAAAGCGTGGATTATTCAACGTTCTCAACTTGAGGGAAAATGAAACAGAAGAGGTAAAATATAATATTAAAGGAAACAACGATCTTAAAAACAACAATGAAAATAGGTGTTTTTTTTCTGATATTATCTATTCTCTTGGTTTCCCTCTCGCTGTGTTGGGCATAATTAAGAATACAATTATAATCACAGGCTCTTAAGACGTGGGTATGATTACTATTATAATCATAATCACAAGTGTGATTACAATTAGACTTGTAATCATTACTTTTTTATGGGACTATGACTGTAATCACAACTTTTATCGTATGATTATGAGTGGTATTATATAAGTGGATTTATAAATTTTTCTTCTAATTACAGCAGTAATCGCACATTTTTTATGTAATTATGGTCGTAATCACAATTTTCTTTTGTGATTATTGTAATCATAGTTTTTTTTCTGTCTGACAATCTTAATCACTGTCAAAGATGCTTTTAGGACCATCAGAAAATTTGCTATGGAGTGGTTTTTCTGGTTTCAATTTTTTTGGCATTGTGAATTGGTCCACATCTTTGAGAGGAAACTTTCCAATTATATAATCACAAGAAAAAAAATAATTGGGATTGCAGCCATAATTACATAAGGAAGTTGTGATAACGAGTGTAATCATAATCCAAAATTGTGGTTACGAGTATAATTGTAATCATATTTGTGAATACAATTATAATCGTAATAACATCTCCAGGGCCTGTGATTCATGATCATGACTAAAAAGCCTATGACCGTAATTATACAAAACTGCTCTTCCAGAGTTCTAAATCTCTATACCATTTTAGGACTGTTATGTCTCTGAGAACGTTACTCACAAAATCTTGATATTTAACTTCAATCAGCACTCATATCTCATACCAACACATCAGTGTGTTTGGTTATAACACATAGTCTCATTGACATGAAGATTTTCCTTGGTTTTACGAGTAAAGATGATTAGATTAACACATGGTAAGCACCAGTCATTCTCTGGCAAACTGGTTCTTTCCATTATGAACTCCATTTGATATCCACCCAAGCCTTTAATAACATATAGGCTAACTCTGTAAATCATTGTACTAGAATTTAGTACATTGTTGGGTACAGTGTGATTTCTCAATATTTTAGTCATTAGTGGAGCCTTTTAAGGGATTTCGACATATCAGACATGTTTTCAACCTGGCTGAGATCTATTTCTCTTAACAAGTGTTATGGATAAACCAATGTATTTTTATTACCCCTTGTTCTCTCCTTCTCTGACTAGCATATTGTCATTGGGGATTTTCAATTTTGATTTGGTCAATTTGATTTTTATCTCTCAAAGATCTCTTTAACCACCATATTATCAACCTACTTACTCTTAGTACTACAAATCATCTCTGTGATGCACCCTCAATTCAGCAGCTAATTGATGTGTTCTATTCATATTCTAAATTCATTTGCATTTACAAGAACTCGATCATTAAAAAAAAGAATCTCATTTTCTCAAGCTTTGCTTAATTAAAACCTTGTATTCTTAAAAATAATCATTATCATGTCATAAATAAACAAACAGTGTTAAAATTTTTGTCATTTTTCATTATAATTGCACTTATTATTATAAATATTTTTGTTGTATTATATTCTTTCTAATTTTAGTTATGTTAAGGACTTATTTTTGGGAAAGCTGATTAAGACTTCCACTCAGTGGGAAAAACATTTGAATAAAATTTCCTACAAGCTTTCATTGCCATTTTTTTTAGACAGAAAAATATCAATAAAAAATAAAAAAAATAATAAAAAAAAATAAACAAAAGTTAACTTTCCTTTTGAGTAAGGAAGACTAGTAATAATATAAAAGTTTATCAATGGAATAAATCATAAGGCTGTGTCATTTAGTTTGGCAATGAAAATGTTTTAGAACATGATACAATATATAATAAATAACAACTTTCAGAGATACTGGATATTTGGCATATGCACAAACATGCCCTTAAACGTCAAATATCTAAATACTTATAAAAATGTTTTCTTAGCACTTATTTAGTCAACAATTCAAGGATAAGTCTAATTAATTTGACATTCATTGTTTGGTTTGCTCATTTTCAATGCACTATGGACACATTTAGTTTCTATGAGCTTTCGAAATATCAATGACTGATTTCTTTTTTTAAGTTAGGCCTATTTAATATAAATAATACTTACTTCTTCCAGCAAAATGACTTTCTATTTCAGCTAATGTCTTTCCTTGAGTTTCAGGCAAGAAAAAGAAAAGAAATACTGTTCCGTAAAGTGCCATCACTCCATAGAAATAAAATACTCCATGTTTCTGCATCACTTCCATCATGTAGGGAAACAGTTTAACAGCAATAAAACTGAATATATAAGTCATAGATGTTGTGAATCCACTTGCAACCTGTGAGTGAAATAAAAACGGTCTTTATTAATACAAGTTTGTTAGCGACAAGAAAACGGATCTATTAGTGTCACCACTGTTTGTGTGTCAGAGATCATCATCATTCGTGCCATTCATCGAGTGTATATCACCGACTGATGATGAGGAGGGCACCTTGAAAGTGCTTAGAAAATAAATTACTTCATCAAATGAAGGTTTTTACTATTCAAAATTTTTTAAATGTAATTATTGTGTATATTTCATCAGCCATAATATATATCACAGCATAAATTAGCATGACTTGGAGTTTGTTAAAATTTCCTTTTTTTTTTTTTTTTTTTTTTTTTTTTGTTTTTTTTTTTTTTTTTTTTTTTTTTTTTTTTTTGTGTGAAAATAATGTCAGACACTGATGATTCTAACATTGACTTAAAGTAGCGCATTTTTCAAAATTGGATTTGCTGTTTTATTATATTGAAACATTTTAGCTTAATTCTTATGCACCAATTCACTTAGTTGTTATGAAAATGAAATCCATGAAAATGGTAATGACTGACAACTTCTTTATCATGAATACTAATGTATGCTCTCTACATTTATACAGCACATATTAAGGACTTATTTTTAAAATTAATAGGGTCCTATTATTACATCA
Organism: Riptortus pedestris; assembly: GCA_019009955.1. NCBI lineage: Eukaryota > Metazoa > Arthropoda > Insecta > Hemiptera > Alydidae > Riptortus > Riptortus pedestris. Next base: position 51,032,139 of record CM032228.1, read on the forward strand.
AAATATTTCCAAATAGATTTAAATGTACATACCCCTCTTATCTGCACTGGGAAAACTTCTCCTATCATTGCCCAGGGCAATGTTAAAAATCCAATTGTACTCGACATAATATATATTAAGATTGATATCATTGGCAGGAAGCTTGGAGGCCTCTCTGGTGGATTATTATCAATTTCAGCGGTTAGATTTAATGTTTCATTGTTTGTGACTTCAATTGAACGAACTAAATCAGCCTGTTGATGTTGTATGAACAAGTGTGTTGCAAGAACCATGAGGGATATTGTCATTCCAGTTCCTGATATTAGTGCAGTTGGTCTTCTGCCAAATTTTCTTGACATCCAAGCTGCCACAATTGTAAAAATTAGGCGTGTAATACCAATGAGCACTGCTACTACAAATGGATCTGTTGTCACTCCAGCTTCATGTACAACAGCAACCTAAAAAAAAAAATATTAAGATCTTAAGAAAGAAACCCATAATACTTAGAATGTTATATTTATGTACACTTTAAATAACAATTAATATTTTCTATTCATCATTTTATTGATTTTTTATAAATAATATTTATATTTAATTTTTATGACATACTCACAGCATAAAATATCACCACAAAGGTTCCTGTCAATTGTTGAAATAAGAAAAATCCATTCATTATTAGCAATGGTTTATACGACTCTGGCTTCCTCAAAGCTTTAAGGGCATTTAATGTTGATGGCTTTTTCTTATTCTTTCTTGTCTGTTGCTCCATGTCTTCTAACTCCTGTTGTATGTCATCTGGATTTTTTGTTGCTCTTAGTATCATGAGTGACTGTTTAGCTTTCTCTGGCTTTCCATGAGTTAACAGCCACAATGGACTTTCAGGAATAAATATTGCTATTAATATTGCAGCAACCACTGGACAAATTGCACACAGTATTGCAACCATCCTCCAATTTTCCTAAAATAGAAAATAAAAAAATAAAGACATTTTTCAAATTCCATCAAAATGGATTTTAGTTTATACAATTTTTAACTGGCTGATAAATAGTTCTTCTGAGGGTCTGGGAAATTGTGAGAATCAATGGGATACATAGAATGGAGTTACTCAATGAATTACTTAGAATCGAGTTACATAGATCTGTGGTTATTACAGTAATAGGTAGAAGTTCAGGACTTACTTGTAGACATAATCCCATTGTGTATACTATGGCAACTCCAAGAGAGATTCCAATAGATGTTCCTGTCACAAGATAGCCTCTGAGCGATGCTGTCGATGATTCAGCTATATAAACAGTGGCAGGAATACTGGATAATCCACAAGCTAGTCCCGTTAAGAACCTCCCGATGTACATGAACAGAAGGCTTGGTTTAATTGCAATGAATAGCCACCCGATTACAGCAGGAATATTTATGATCAAAAGCCCAAATTTCCTCCCTAATGAATCCAATAGTGGTCCACTCAAGAGACAACCAACAGGAGTAGATATTGTTGCCAAACTTGCTGTAAAAGTAAACAAAAATAAATAAATCAGAATACTATTTTTTTTTTCTTTTTCTTTATTCCAAAGAAGAAATATTTGAATAACAAAATATTATGCTGACAGATATTTTTGTTGATTGATTTGATTAATTTTTAATTAATGCCCCGTGTTAATGTTTTATCAGCTTTTGAGGCTGTGCTCACGAGACGATTTTTAAAAAAATGCCTTCCAATGTCCATTGATTGTACCCTGAAGATGGCAAAAATGAGGTCTTTCAAAAATATATATGGTGTGTGTGTGTGTGTGTGTGTGTGTGTACACATACACATACATACACATATATTTGTCTATTAACACCCTAGCAGTTTGACCGTCACCAAATTTTATATGAACTGGTTTCAGCCTCTTGAAAAATATACCAATCTTGTTCTAAATTTCTGGGGCACTACATCTATGTTTTTCCCCTATATATCATTTGCTTATTAATTTTATAAACTATACCAATCCCAATTATTATAGTTTGCTAATTATAAATGTATGTTGAGGCTAAGATAAGACATGTTAGTAAAAGTGTTGCCTTTAATCTCACATGGTAAACCTAAAGTGGTGAGTTCGATTCCTGCCTGGGCAATAGGAATTTATTTAGTGACAAACTCATTAAATAAAATACTTAGTCCCACCTTGGCTAGAAAAGGGTGGTCACCTTTAGGTAACCCGTTCCCAATTAGCCATAATAGCAAAAAGTGGATGTTAATAAGTAATAATAAATGTGTGCTCAGTTTATAGTTTATACCTACTATATTAGTAGAATGAAATAAATGCTAATAATATGTAAGATTAATAACTTTAATATGTTTTTGTATTATTAATATGAAAGATCTCTTTTACGATATAGCCACAGATTATAACTAATAGGCAAAATTTTCATGAAAGATGCTTTAAAGTCAAATGTATCATGTTTATTTAACTTAAGGATTTATTGTCAAAGCATTTACTTCTTGTAAAAAAATGGGAATAAAAGCATTTTGGTGAACAACTAGGTGATCATTATATATATTAAGAAGCTAATAAAATATTTATATTGTTAGAATTATTACCTATCCATGAAGATTGAGTCAATGTGACATTTAATACATCATTTGGTTCTTCCATGAAAGGAAGAGCAATTGAGGTAAATCCTAAAGTCATCCCCGAAGACAAGAGTGCACTGTTGGCAACAATGCACATTAGGACCTAAAGTAAACAGAAAGAAAAATAAAATCATTAGTTTTGATAATAAGAGAAGTTGCATAGCATAAAAGTTAGTCACAAAAGGGTATGCGTTTACACATTATATGTGCATTTTATTGGCTTAGTAGATGTCACCTACAAATCCAATTCTTTATTTTTTACTTTGTAAAAAACATGTGAGATGAATGAGACTTAACTTAAACAGTACATGAGATGCTTTGTAATATAATCGAATAAAGTGAAAATTACATGAATTTGAATAGTATGGGTTCACTGATTAGAAAAATTTAAAGTTCAAAATAATTCTGTTAATCCTCAAACTAGAGAAAATTGAATAGAATGATAGCTGTAGAAAATCACTTTATTTACATAATTGGATTTATATTTTTTGACCTAAATAAACATTTACAGCTTAAGAGGTATTTAAGATTTTACATATACCCTCTTTATTATAATTATACCATTTCTTGTTCAACTTCACAAATTTCAGCTTAGCCAACACAGATGAACAAATATTGACTTTGGCTAAAATAACATTAAAATCTTGGCATCCAAAGTGTTAAGTATTTGACATATTCATTGATGATGTAGTATGTTACATTCAATTTCTTGATTTCTGTATGTAAAGATCCAATGTAAACAATATAACACAAAATGACTACTTCCTCCATTCCTATTGGGCTTTGGGAGGAACCAGTTTTCTGTATAATTTTCTTGTCTATAATTAAGTTTTATAGCAATTTTGACGTGAAGAAATGATTTGGAAACATTTATGATTTTGTGTTTTGACAACACTTTCAACCCCCAAATAGGAAGGCTCAATATGTTTTTTTTTACTACTTCAAGTAGTTTAATTACGCAGTCTCATTTTTAGCCTAAAAGTCTTAAGTCTGATACATACATGTTATAATGCTATGAGTAAAATTTCCTTCTAAATATTGATAGTGGTGAATTCAAAGGAAAATTCTCTTATCGACAGGGATATTTTAATTAATTAACATTTAATAAATTTTAAGCTGTAATAGTTTAGTGGAACAACATATTCACTTAAATTAACCAAGTGAAACATATTTTGGATTTCATTGCCTGATGATAAAACAATTTTGATTATAACATAAAATAAGTTAAACTTTATTAAATTTGTACATACCATCTTTTTTTTGGCAACATTCAGTGCCATGGTGGTTGATAGGTTGTGTGTCAAATGATTTAAAATTGCTTTTAATAACTTTATCTACAACTGCTGGATATCACAACCATGTTAAGTATTTAAAGTGCTTTCTAAATAATCAAATACTCTTATTTTAATTAATTTTTAATGATTTTATTTATTGCTAATTTATCAGAAGCCAGATAATTATAATGAAAATGAGTGGCATGACATATATTTTAAGTATAGGTATACATTCTAAGTATAAAAATAATATTGGACTTTTTCGATTGTTAATAATAAATGTTAATCTTTTTTTTTTTAAATATTACCATTACTCATTCAACGGGAGATCTATCATAAAAAAGTAAAAATTTGATAATTTTTAGTTTAAAAATTTATCACAATAATGTTTATTTTTTGACAAAAATTTATCACAACAATTTTATATCACTCATTTTTTTACCAGATTTATCTTAAGGGAAATCCAAGGCTGAAGTTGTACACATGATGCTATTTTTGATAAATTTCTTCAAATTTACATCTATACCTACTTAGGTTTTGACAAAAATTCATCCATACATTCAAATATCTATAGGTTCCATTTTTGATTTTTAATTAGGTACCAAATTCTATAGTTTGACATTTAATGTTAAATTAAAAATTGTAACAAATCTTAATGGAAATGCAATATCGTACATTTATTTTTCTATATATTTGATTCTCTAACTTGAATATTAATTGAGAATTCATATTTTTTAGTTTTCAGCCTTCTCTAAACCCTCATTCCTAATCATCTCACATTTGGAATAAGGCAATATATTACAAATTGTCTTGTTTTAGCCTTAAATGAAATTATGTATTGTTTTCATTGAACCAGGGGAGAGAGGGTTTAGACAATGACTAAAATAAGAAATTCCAAATATCACTGTTATAGTATGTTGGGTTGAAAAATGAATTTGAATTTTGTAAGGAATTTAATATGCTACAAATTAAGTTCTATACATTTCTTTCTCTGGCGAATATCATTTGTATTTTTTTTTAGGCTTCACTTGAACACCAATTTTACTCAATGTTTTCTTAAAAAATACAAATTTCATGTCCAGCTTAAAATTCAAGTTCTGTTTACATAGGCATTTTATTGCGGTAGAACTATAGATAAAATTGTGGGGTCATCAGGTCGCCATTACTGCAGATGGGAAATCTGCTTAGTTTACTCTGCATCTACTTGACAAACTCAATTTGCGTTTTATAAATGTATTTCCATATACTTATATTATGTTCCTGATATGTGTAAAACGGTATTTATGTAGAAATAAAATCACTAAAATAGTGTCTTATTGAGAAGACTTTGAAATTATCTTGATTCCTGTCTGAAAATATTTTAAAGTTCACGACTTTTAAAAAGTTCATTCCTACTTACTTGAATAAGATCTGTCTTCCATCCATAAACCATCTGAACTTTAGCTCCTGTCATCAATACATCTTTTTTCTCGTCCATTTTTTTCTACTGAAATATATATATTCAAATATGATTATCATATAAAAAAATAAGTTGTTAAGCTATATAAATAATAATTTTGATAAAAAGTGTAATAAAATATTAGGTTATTATTGTTCACTGCCTACTAATAAATTTATTACTGTTTTCATTAATTAAAAGTATTCAATTAATTTCCTTTTGAGTGTGTGCTAGTGTTTGAACAAATTAAACACATTCGTGGTTGTGTGTGCTCGTTCCTGTACTCATCTGTATTTATTTTCAGGAAGTTTGAAATGTTTAGTAAATTTGGTATTTGTGTAGTCTTAGAAAACTTTTTTTTTATTCTGAGGTTTAGAGCAGAATCTTGTGTGTATAAAATAAATATATAAAAATGAATAATATTTGTGGTTTAGAAAACACATACACATACAAACAAATTTTAACTGAATGCATTAGCTATTTAACTAATTGAAAATAAGCAAAACTGCCTAGAAATGTGTCTCGGTTAATGGCTGTCGAAACAATATAATTCTTAATATTTTATATTATTAATTTCAAATATATACAGTTGAAATTATGTATAGCTAAAGCAGTTTGTGGTAAATATTTTTGCCTCTCACCTTATTAATCGTGTAATTATTGTTGTACTCAAGCAAACTGGTTTTTTCAGATGATCGCTTAATATACTTCCCTAAGTATCCACTTCTTTCCTTCTCTAATAACTTTTTTTCCTTCTTAAGAGGCTAGAATACAAAGGAAAAATGTTTTTATAATTTTTTAATTCAAGTAATATCTACAATATCATTTGACACAGTAAAATCATTCTGTTCTCTTATTTTAAATTGAAAATTGCAATTCATTATTTCCTCTTTTGTGGGTATGTTTAAGTGAGAGGTAGGACAACATGCTTATATTCAAATGTAAATATTATTAATATTTGTAATGGGGTGGCAACCTGTTGATAGCTAGTCTTGAATGACTTTTGACATAAAGCCCAAAAGGTGAAACCTTTTTTTAATAAAGGATCTGATCGTTACTGGTTACTTCATGAGCCAAGATTTCGTAATTTTAAGAATCTTCTAAACACAGACAGCAATAAATTTGGGCATAATATGAACAATTATCTGGACACTCACCATTTTCAAGTGGAATGACAATTCTAGAGAGAGGAGTCAATATGTACCATTCATCTGCTGGTAAGGTAGACCTGGACAAATCGTAAATGATACGCCAGCAGGGACAGTAATTTGGTCGTATCCCTATTTCCTTGTCCACTATTATCCTTGATTAGATTATCGTATTTCTTTACGTAACACGGTTTTTTTCTGTTTCTTTTTGATTGATCGAATCTCTCATACTATTGATTGTTTTCTAGACATACCAATTTTAAATATTCCGTTCTCTATGTACATATATTCATTCTAAACAACCGATCTTTCACAATTTGGAATTGGGAAAATACAAACGAATACGAATTATCCTGTTCAAGTGATTAGTTTTTATAGTAATTCAGATTTGAATGTCAAAACTTTATATGTGTTAGGCTGAAAACTCATCCAAAAGTTTAATGTGGCACTATTTATAGCTTGAGATGATCTGCACGCTAAATACCGTGCTTTATACTCGCATTGACTATGTAATCAGCCATGGGAGGTCTCTATCATTTTAAAACAACCTATATACCAACCTTTAGCTAATAGGATAGCTTAATAAATTTGATATTGCAATGAAGTTATTCGGATATTATCAAAGTTGAACGCTTATTTCAAAGTATTTATTTCTAGTAACTGCAAAACATTAACTGGCGGTCAACTATCCCCCCTCCCCCAAATAAAAATGTGTAATACCATTTTCATCTTTTTTGGGGAATTATTCAACAGATTTATCTGGATTAACTCGGATATTAAATTAGTATTAACTTGAAATGTGAAGTATCGTCTAAGAGAAGGTTTTGGCCAAAGACAGCTTATAATTGGATATATATATTGTCCGTTTTGACAAAGATCCAAATAATCAAGACCCCCCCCCCCAGAATCCAAAGGCATTACAATTTGAATTCCAAATTTTTTTTAAGTAAACTTCTTTTTCCTGCACAAAGAAACAGACTCTTCTTGTGAGCTTCCCCTTTACTAATCGTCCTTTGCGTTTGCTTGTTATATGCAATTTTAAATAAAGAAATACATCAGTTAGAAGATACATATTAATCGTGAAGAAAGTTATTCCTAGCGTTGAAATTGTGGTTGCATGAGCTTATGGGTATAAAGTCACAAATAGCAATTTTAAATAGATGACTAATAGTAAAAAAAAGTTTCCATTATTCATTATTGGATTGGATATACTAAAATATTTTAGAAAAATTGCTATATGACATTAAAGTAATATGAAAAAAAAAATCGTAACTCGTAACTTTTAGCAGTTCTGGTTTGTTATTACTTAAATAATATATCTATGAATCAACCGTGTGTTTCTAAACTCCCTTTGGACTTTGGTTTTTCACGTTACAAGACAAGTGAGCCAACCAGCAAAAATGGAAAAATAGGATCAGATTGAATTTGGAATTTTGGCTTATTTATATTTTATATTAAATAAATATAAATTTACTTATTCATATTTTATTAATTCATATATACATTTATGATTGTCCGTTCACTTTGATTTTGGAATATTCAAACCAATCTTCATATAATAACTTTTACCAGGAAAATAAAGGTGGAGTTCCTCAACGGTCAGAATCGGTCCAACGGATGTGGAGGGGGGGGGACCATATGAGAAATTTATGGTTTCCGAATTAAGTGCCGAATAAATTGTAGCCTGGAACAACGTAGTTTTACTACAACTTTTATTCTAAGTAATTTTTTCAAAAGATAAAGGATTAAGGTGATGGAGTTTTTAGCGAGTTTCTTTGAAAAAAAAATTAGCGATTTCCCAAGTATGCATATCTCATTCGACTAAGCTTCCTTTTAGTTTTCTTTATACATTTTTTCCCATTAGATGCTGAGTTAGCTATTGAGCTATTAGGTCAATATTTTTGAACTTTGAGACCAAATAACTCACAAAGTGTATAATTGAGAATATTTATAGTATAAATTGATCAGTATTTTGATTAGAATGGAACAAAGCAATTGGCTTAGCTAAGACGCTAGTATTTTTTTGATTACGGGGATATTGCTTGGAAAAACGAACTTGGGATTGGAACATATTCAGCAAATAGTTCCGTTCAATTTATTTTCTATACAGCTTGGAGGCTGAGTTTTGGAGCTAACACGTTTACCATTTTCTAATTTTTAGAAAAATACCTCCAAAAAGCACTATTCCAAAAAGTATAAAGTACACAATTACACAGCTTTTTGTGTAGAATCAAGAAGAGTAATGTCCCTACCAAATTGTGGATATTTTTCTTAAAAGATGTGCCTAGCAAGTGGGAGGTTTAAATTTATATCGTAAATAAATAATATTACAAATTTGTACTGTATTGCCATGTTTTGATTTTATAAATTGCCTCAGATAACCCAGACATTTTAGTTTTTGCCAAATGAATTTCGAAACCATAATTGGAAAAGATTTTAGCGTTTGTAATTGGTAGCTTAAACTAGAATGCATACTTTTTTGTCGAATAAAATAAAGCTATGACTAAAAAACTAGTATTCTATTTGCTTACGATTTGCGGTGGATTGCTGCAAGCAGTAGGTCAGTTAACTGATCGTGCACAAGAAAAAGATAGCACAAATGTAACAATTATATAATAGGTGATGTGAATTATCTAATTTCCAGTGATTATCTGTGATGTGGCTCTTGCGCAAAGCTTACGTTTATTTTTATCATTTATATTTCAAAAAAGACCCCAGGCGTGCGTGAAATGAGTTATTTTTACCTAAGTTTCTAGAATTTCGATTTTGGAGTCATTTGGATTTGTATGATCGTGAAATCTAATTATATTTTATAGGGCTTCCGTCATAGAGTGGACTCGCCCGAAGTAGTTTGTTGTAAATTATACTGATGAATGATATATGAGTGACACAGTCGTGTTTAAATAAACAGGTTTTAAATATATTGGTCTCAGTTCTCAGTTAGACATGCTGCTTACTCATTTAGATTTTTTTTTCATTAAGTGAGTATCCGTTTGATTGATAAAGGTGCATTACTCTTTCCGGAAGACCACTCACGAACTGAACGTATTATTTCTCTAAGTTTGTTCCAAGTTTGTTACCATTTATTTTAAGACCAATTGTTTGCCTCTGTACGATTTGAAGCGTCGGCCACTTTCTAATGTAGTGGCATATGGTAGTTCTATAGTTTGTTCGGTTTATCTACCCATTAGGCTATTACTATAATAATAGTAATTTATATTAATATTCTGCCAGATGCTCCATTCAGACTTATATTGCCCTCTAAAGATCAAGTTGAAGGATGCGATGTGAAAAGCTGGAGAACCTGTTGCGGTGGGATTTGGGGCCATACATGGAAGCAGGAGACAAAATGTATACTCTGATAAAGGCACGGAACTAGTTTCTAGTTTCGAGACTGACATGAGACTAGATCTTCAGACAGGATGAGGCTGGACATTAACAGAGCTTACGTGAATGAAAAAATGTTATATTAATTCGAAGGGGAAATTTGGAATTGGCCAGAAGAAGCATAGGGACATATATATTAGTCTAGTTTGTGTAACGTTTTACGAACCGATAATAACGAAGATATTTACAATTTTACTCCTTAAATCGAATTAAATTAACTATAGTTGTAAGTCCATTTCAGCTCATTATTAGCTGAACTCCCTTAAGGGAAATCAGGTATTGAGATTGTAGGTACTTGTTATAACAATCTATATTTAAGCGATCCGTGTAAAACTAAAGATCAAGTTCGTTAATGGCTGAAACAGGACTAGGAGAAGGTTTAGATGGAGTAAAATAATATAAATCGAAATATCATTATTATATCTTGTTGAAGAAGTAAAAAGTCCGTCACGCAGGGGCGGCGTAAACTAAGCAGATTTCCCGCGTGAAGTTATACAATAGAGAAATCTCCATACGAAAGGGCAAAGGGCCGACTACTTTTTGGCGGGAATCTCGAAAAGTTCGTTATCGGCCCAAATTTAATAAAAATCCAAATATCTCGGTTAATATGCAAGATAGAGAATAAATGTATAGAACAATATTTATAGTACATTTAATTTGCAATAAGATTGATCTTAAACAATTTTTCGATCCGACGTATAGTAACGGAAATATTTCAAATTTTAGAAAATCCTCCCCTCTAAACCCCCCCTCCCACTGGTCTGATTTCAGCCATTAACGAACTTGATCTTTCTTTTTACATGAAACGACTAAATATCGAGTTTAGTAACGATCAAACAAAAATTGCGACCGCTAGAGCGGTAACAGACAAATATATAGATAGATAGATCTATATATATATATAGATATATATATACAGTTTTGAACGGACCTCATTTTCGTCATCTACTAGGTAGGATCGATGGACATTTGAAGAAAAACTTCGAAAATTCCGTCATGAGTACAACCTCAATAGCTGATTTCCCTCAAGGGAAATCTGCTAAAACTTTACAATTTCTGTGCATATTACACATATTTTGTCTTTAATTCAAACCTTAACCGAGTTATTTGTATTATTTTAGCTTTCAGTCTTTAGCTAACCCCCTTTTGATTTTAACGTAAAATGATTGTATCAATAAGCATGACAAGTCCTGCCTACGAAGGCTTCTTATTACGGTAGAATTGGGTAATAGAGTTTGGGATAACATCAGGAGCATGGGACTTGGAACCATTGAGAAAACTATAGTTTACATACCTCCTTCGTGGCGGACTATTTATGTTCTCTAAATAACAAAATGGTAGATTTTAATTAGTTTTGTTTTATTTAATAATAGATTTAATGTGGCTATGTTACTAATTGTAGCAGGTAGCCAATGGGCTTTTGACACTTCAAGACGCGATTGTTAAATAACCCCTTAAGAACACTAATCTTTAAGGTAGGCAGGTAATGCGGGACGGGAGAGCATAACTCTAAGGCTTTAAAATAGAACCTGTTTTACAAATGAGATAGTTCTAACATAAATTAATTTCATCGTTCGCATTTGTCATCATCACCAAATTTTACCAAGAGTAACAAAATACCAAAATCTATATTGCGAATCTATGAAATTTGTGGATTTCAACTAAAGCGAACGTATAATTTATCCAATACATAACTTACCTATTGGTAATTGGACTGGTAGTGGGGAAAATTCTAAAATTTGAAATACTACCATTATTATAAATCGCATCAAAAACTTTTCCTATATATGTTATTATATTCATATTTTCTCTATCATTAACATAAACCAAGATATTTTTTTTTTTCAGGATTTTTTTATTTTTTAGTTTTCAGCCCTTAGTAAACCCCACTATGTCATACTGACAATGAGATTTTATATCATGAACCACTTTATTCTAAGCTTAAATACCAATATTTGGATATTGTTTTTAAGAGACCTTTATTATGAAAGATACGAGTAAATTCGTCGTGAGATGACATCATCAAGATTTTTCGTTCTTGATTCTAAATATTTATTTGATCTGTACTCCATACTCCATATTTAAACGTTTCTGTCAATACTAAAGATCATATTTGTCATTGGCTGAAACCGGACCTGGAATAAGGGGGAGGGGGTTTACAGGGCGGAGGCATTAAACAATTCAAAATATATCCGTTCCTAAGGGCCGGATTGTAAAATATTATAGAACCAATCTTTTTAAACTATTGTTGGTCTACGATTATTGTTTAATGATTTGTTTTGTAACTAAAATATTAAGGGAGTTATTCATGTTTCTTGTTTTCAGTCATTTACCCCTTTTTCTAATCTCCAGTTTTTTTTACATAGAAGTAGAGAATATGTGATGAGATGAGATCACTAGAGTTGCTGTTGATGGACTTTTCAGTCGAATGAATATTGTACTCCCGATAAGGCGTTAGGAACGTGATACATGTAGAGTTGTAATAGAGTGAATGAAGAAGAAATAGCGTTTCTTTAAATGCTGACCCTTTGACTACAAGTGATATCAGATTAGTGTTGTTGAGTAATTGGTGTATCATACATAAGTGACATTTATATAATACATTGTGTTAATAAAAGGTCGTCCATATAAGAGTCGATATATTCTTTGATGTTTAGAGATTTTACTTGTGTTAACACTTTATCGACCGCTACCCTATAAATCGGCTTTTAGTTATCGACGGGTTTCGTCCAGTAGGATTTAGTATTAACAGGACTAGGCCGGTCCTTATTGAGTGGATGCCTTAGACCGGTTGAGAAAGAGTTAAGTATAAAAGTTAATCGAATTTCATTGAAGTAAACATATTACTAATTGAACTGTCCACGCCCGACGGACATAAAATATGTCGGGTTTTTTTTTTCTTTTTCTTTTTTCTTTCTTTTTTTTTGTAATTCTGAAATGAACCATTAAAAACTTTGGTTGGGAGAATTTTTTTTCTGTGTACTTTTTCAAATGGAGCAGTTTTAGTATATTTATATTTACCAACAGTCTTGGTACAGTTTGTTTGTAGTGGTGAATAGCTTATTACAAACTTTACTTAAGGATTTGCAATGTCTGGCCATTAAAAAGCTTTTATTTTTAAGATGTTAATCTTTATGAGTACTCTGTTATCATTACCACGCCATCTAAACTCAAAAAGTAAATCTTTTAAACAGTATTATTTGTTTATATTTGATTTTTCTTTTTATAGTGTTTTTGTTTTTGATATTTTGATAACAGAAATAAAAGGTTATTCTTAGGGACTGGTTTTTAAAAACTCGCTTTATAGGGAAGTGAAACTAGAAGATTTTAAAATGTATATACGGAAATAGTGCTCCATAAACCTGCTGCCTACACAAGAAGGAGATGCTAAAAACCTGATAATTCTTAGTTACGAAACTGATAGGCCTCAGTTTATATTTCCGCTTTTAATGTCGTAATTTGAACCAGTGGACTTTTTACTATTTAATAAATGTTTCTTAGATAGGGGAATATTTTTGAAGGAAGATATAAAGTATATATATTATATATATATATATATATATATATATATATATATAAATTTTCTTTAACATTTTGTTATTATTGGGCTTGGTTATAAACAAGGATGGTCAACTCTACATACTTACAAGGAAGGATGTTTACCTTTTAGGAGATTTCCCTTAAAGGAAATCAGCTATTGAGGTTATTGTACTCATTAACCAATTGCCCTTCACCCATACCTCATTAATCAAGTGTCCTTCAATCCTACCTTGGAGATGCGCTACCAGAGCGCGCAAGTGTCGCAGTACTTATGGATCAGCCACTCTGGATGACTATCGACTCTGACTCATTTAGATCCAGTCTTCTCAGGCAGGCTGACGGTGAACTAACTACAGAAGGGGAGTATACTTTTAAGGAGAGTTGTTCATACGCTTGGGTGGTAAATTAGTAGGGTTGTGTGTATACCAGTGGCGGGTGTCACTAGCAGGGTTCTGAGAAACAAAAAGGAATGGCAAGGAATTGAAGGGCCTTATAAAGCCCTACGTGGATTTGAGCAGATAGTCCCCTTGTACTGGGTGATGCTACCTTTACCTAAAATACTGATTAAGAATCCCTCGAGTTTCGTTGGGGTGGCTAAACGCCTCTAACGTCTATAATAGCGATTCACCTAATCTACATAGTTCTGCAATTTCAGCAAGGTCATCATAAAGTGTCGATTGGAAGTTACGAATTAATGTTTAGAATAGCTTTGTTATCCGTGGTTTACAGGTTGTATTGCAATTTCGATCGAAATACAAATTTTGCTTTATTTTGTATGAGTATAAAATAAATACGATTCAATTCTTTTCAGGTGCTCTCTTCTAATAGGTATCTGTTAGTATGAGGTGGTGGCCAGAAGGCGTAAGTTCTACAGAATTGGAAGAATGTTGAAATTCAGTGGCATTTTCTAATAATGCGAAATTATTCTAAAGGGAATTTTTTTTTTCCATTGGGATGGCAAAGCCAATATTAACAGATATTGACGAAAATTGGTTTTGTATTCCAAGTAAACCCCGCTCCTCAAAGTGACAGTTAAGACACATATTCTACATAGATCATATTGACAATATTCATTTCCAAGACCAATATAAAAAACATTCCATAAAGATATTGAGGCATTCTCATGTAACATCTATAGAACGCTATTAGGCCAAGTGAGACCCTGATTTTGCTATTCTTTTTTAAGTAATTTTAACTGGTTGAGTTACTAACAGATGGACAAACAGTCCAAATAGCTTGATGCTATTTTCGGACTGAACGTGAAAAAATGAATTCCCACAAATTCCAGAGAAATTTATATTGAATAAACAATTTAAGAGAAACTCTAGAGTGTTAGTTATATTAATTAATTTTTACAATAATAAGATTTCTCTTGCTTACCTGTATTAGAATTGTTCATATAGTGCTTATACGATAATAATACTGCTCGGCATATTTTTTTTCCAACACTTGGAATTGCTTGTTCTATCCAACGTACCACTGGACAACCAGAATCTGAAATAAATAATTCATATCATGCTCATGATGAAAACGAAAAAAAATAAATAGAACCATTAAAAGAAAGCTATTAGGTTAAAGCATAACATAATGAAGGAAACCGACTTTCATTGTTAATTTCTACTGTTGAATAAACTGTTCTAAAGTAATACCTTATTCGAAATGTTGAGGTATTTGTACAGAGTATTTTTCGAGATTTTAAGTCCAATAATAAAAACATTTATTTATTTATTTTTTTTTTGAATATAATGGTTCCTTAATTATCAAAGAAGTCGTATGGCAGGGTCTTTAGAACATATTATTTGTTTTGTTTTTTTGTAATCTTAATTTCATGAAGTTTTATTTTCAATTTTATGAATAGGGTTTTGTTTATTGAAATGTATTGAAACCGGAGATAAAGCTATCAATTCTTTGCTTAGTGCTTAATGGAGAGCTATCATAATTTATTCACTAATGTGCTGAGAAAATAATGAAATAGAGGGAGTTTAATAAATTATTTTATGACGTGTTTTGATTAAAGATGTATACGTGTCTGTTATGTTATTTATTAACGCCCATTTTGAGCTAATAAGGCTAATTGAAACGAGTTATTTACGTATTAACACTATTTTCCAGCCAGGGTGGGTGGGACTAATGATTTTATTTAATGAGTTCGTCGCTAAATAAATTCCTATTGCCCAGGCGTGAATTGAACTCGATACTCAAAATTGTAAGTATCTAAATCTATATGAGATTTTACGAATTGACAGTTGCTTGACATTTTGATATGTATAAAAGTCCATAGTAAATACTTTTTTTTTTTTCAAAACAAGGATTGTTAACTGTCTCCTAACAAACTTGCTTTTACTCTCATATCGCTCATCCGGTGGAACGACGTAATTACAAATTATACAATTATGCTGGAGCAGCGAAAAACTGTATTGAAATTATAATAGAACGGTAATATTAAATCAGCTTGAATAAGCTGAACCAGAGATAAAATATTATGAGACGTTAGTTCTTTCGATTGATAAAATCTCTTTGGAAATTATTACTTCGTTTTCACTTTTACTAAAATATTGCAGTTACGTCACTGTTCCACGGATGAACGATGTATAAGATATTCCATCTGTTTTTAATTCCTTGTATGAAGAAAAAGAAGGTATTATATTCTATAAGAAGTTCTGTTTTTAGTTTTCAACGGGATTATCAGTTTTCATTTTGACTAATATCGGAGTGACGTCGGTACATACATAACTCAAAAACAATGGCTTCAGAATGAGACAATTTTATATGTTAGAACTATTATAACATCTAGTTGTGCAACCCACTTTTTGATTGAAATCAGCTAAAAGGTAGGTGGCGTTTAGATGAGGGTGAAAATGAAAAAAAAAAACAGTAAATTTCTCCCTACCTATAAGAGATATAGAAGATGTGTATTGAGAATTGTTTGCCTATTATAAAAAGTATTTATTAATTACGGTATAAACTTTTTTGAACAAATCCAGACCACAAGGATGTCTGTCCACATCCACATCACTTTTTTTTATTTTAAACTAATTTTTGACAACATGGTTAAAACATTAACTAATCTGATAGCATACAGCATGACATTAAGAATGTTTTACAAACACATATAACAATGTCACAATAAATAAAATAGTGATAGATCTTAAATATTACAACTAACTTGAGTATAGCATTCAGGGATATTTAGTGAAATAAAAACAATACAACAATATATGTTGTATTTAAATGCGTAACTATACTTATACATATCTGTTGTGATATAATTTTATAAATGATAGTTTGGTAAAACGATGAACAAAAGGAATCTTTTCTAAGATGCACAAGGTAAAGTACGAACTGTTAGCTGAACATTACTCACGAACCTTAAACCTGTCCATTTTTATCTCCTAAGTGTCATTTGTATTTTCTTATCAGCCCTAAATAATAGTGGTGTATACAAATGCGGAAGAATCTACTTTATGATGTTTGTCTGGTTATTTAATATTCATGTTACCCTACTTAGTTTTTCTGAAGAGTTATGGTAAATGACTGTTAAGATATTAATATTTTCAGGTTTATATCAATTGAGATAAAAAAAATAAAATTGGATATTACGTTAAAGCCTTTGAACATTTTTTTAATACTTTATTGCAGACTATGCCGCTGTATTTCTGCTATTATTTTCAAAACTAATTTCCTTCAGTCTTGGGTAACGTGTGACCTATCTCTAACAAGTATGGATCACGAGTAGTTATCTTATGAGAGTGGGGACTGTCGTTTATCTACGGGAGTGTAAATATTTGGTCCAAGCACACAAATAAAAATGAACGGTGCATTGTTGAACGTAAATTTACCTGAACAAAGTTTCTTGAGGCGAGAGTGTAGCTCATGTCGTCGTGCTCTGATCTGCACCTGTCGCCTACAGACAACCTTATATACCCAGCATTATCAGCACTTACTCCTAACCCTCGCATTACACATCAAGATAATCAATCCGCTGATTTCATTAATTGACGCATGTGTCACTTTGTTTATTTACATTTGTGACGTCTCGGCTCGCTTCTTCTACTTCAACTGGCACACACATGAATTTGCCGCCCGCCAACTCTCTCAGTGCTTGATGAATTTTCCTTCGTCTTAGGTATAGGCTAGCAAAAGTAGTCTATAAGACTAAAAGTATACAGATTTTATGTGCAGATATTTAAGGAGTTTTCTGGCCAATTTTGACCTTCTTCGCTCGAATTTTGGATCTCTTTCAGCTTCTTAACGCTCAGTTGTTGGGCAAGTCCTGTTTTGTGAAAAAAACTACTCATTGGAACAAAACTGAAGAATGTGCTATGGGTTTGTACAGTTTCAGGGGTGCTTAATATAATACAACTTTTATTCATTTATAACTTTTAAACTTTTATTTATTAACCGAAATAGTGATATTTTAATTTTTTAAATATTTTTCAGGTTAATTTGTTTCCCTTTGTTAAATGGTTTGTTGTTCTTTAGAGTGCATCTACCAATGAAAAATCTCATTTAATGCATAAAAAAATTTGTTTAATGTTATAGATACTGAATGAGTAGTAGATGTACATAGTATTGAGACGTAACCTACACTCGAAAGGTGCTTGAGCATAGGAGCGGTCTATCCTTTCCAAAAGTAAACAGCTTCAACCAACTCGGAGCTACAAAACGTCTATCATCTGTCAGTTTACTGAAATCGACCACAAAAGAACTAGTGACTACTGCCCTTTCTTTTCGAGATGAAATCTCAAGAGCCTTGAAACTAAGTGTCTATAACTCCATTTTCAAGCTCGTATTGATGTATGGGTGTGAGACATTGGCGATGACGAATAACCTAGCAACAAAGGAAAAATGGTTCGATTGCAAGGTTCTTGAAGCCGAAATTGGTCTTATGCGGGAGCGTGGCTTAGGATTCTGGAGAAGGAAGACAAGAGAAGTGTTTATACCTGCAACGAGATAATCGATTTTACATATTGTGAGAGCTAAGAAGTTACAATGGGCGTGTCATATGGCAAAAAGTACCCAACCGGCCCTATATACAAGAAACTACAGTTAGGGTAACTGGCCGCCAGATAGACCCAAGATGAAATGGGTTGAACGAATGAAAAAGGACGATAAGAAGTTCCACGCAGTGGACTGGAGAAGAGACGTCATATTTCACGCAGTAGCAGGATGTCTCGATAATAGATGCAAAAAGATTTCACTAAATAGGTCCTGTACCAAATTAGTGAAAAACCATTATTTTTTTATAAGGAAATCTCGTAGAAGAATTCTTGGAACTGTGAGTTATCTTGGATTTTGAAAACATACTTAAGACATCATTGTTTGTTACTTTCTTAAGGTCAAGTAGTACATTTTTATGAGTAATGAACACTTATTATTTCAAAAACTAAACATCAAAAGACAATCCCCCTGTAATAATAAAAGTATTTAGAGTACCAGCATGGCCTTCAATAGAGATTATAGTATGACAGAGCTCGTATCGGGTAATTTTTTAGAAATCTATAAACGTCAGTGATAATTTTTATACTATTTATTTATTTCAAGTAGTGAAACACTTATTTATTCTCAAAAGACTATCTTCTGTCTTCAGATCTACCGCTTTGAGTTCTCGTTCAGCAAAAAGATAGTGGTGCTGGAAATTGTCTTTAGGGAGAGTCACATGTAGAACTCTGCTCCTGAAATGAATACATTCCAATATGTTTCTATACATTGGAAACGATATCCACTACGATAACTCAGTTTTAAAACCATAAAAGACTTCTGCTTCATGCGGGTGGTGTTCGTTGAAAAGCAATAATAAATATACTCATGAACACTTAGTCACTGATAAAATCTCTGAAAATCTGATGTTGACATCACATGATTTAGTTGTACTCCTTTGGAATTAAATAAACAAAATTGTTTCACTACATCTCATTTAGAATTCATTATGCACGATTCTGTCATATAGGATGTACACGTACCAATGTGCCTTATCGAAAAATGTTATAGAAAATAACTTTTTCATCTTTACATGATAAACAAAATTTTCAATAGAAAGCCTCTGGTTCTCTAATAGAGAAAGTTATTGCGGAGAAATTTGCAGTTTTTTATTTACCCCCATCCTCTCCTAAATTCTTTCCTTCCTTAGAAAACAGGAATTGCTTAACTAGATTTTACAACAGTCAGAATTATAAAATTTCAAATGCTATGGCGGGTCATTTATGAGTTAAAACGAGATACGCACGGAAATCAAGCCGAAATTAGTCAAAATGGATTCAAGGAGATTTAAAATGGGTAATTCAGTTGAATTCTGAAAACCAAAATTTTACGCGATTCAACTCCAACCTTTACTTTGTTCAAGGAAGAGAAATAATTATTCATAGGCACAAATTTGTAAAAAGGACGAAGAAAATCAAGAATATTGTTTGTTACGAAACTAAAGTTGGAGAGGGCCTAGTGCTTATATCAATTGTGTGTGAGGCGAGTTAAATGGGCTTTGGTAGAAAAAAGTGAATTTTCGTGACGTAGGGGGTGTGTAAACTAAAAGATTTCCCAAATGCTGAAAATAAATAAAAATAGTGATATTTCACATTCAGTTTTCTATTTCACCCTGAGAAATAATATTGTTCTGCTACCATCAAAGAAAACACGGCTGTCAATTGATAAATGGATTAAAATAATATTAAATAAATATTTTATGTATATGCACCCATATTGAAGGGAAGCTCATTTTCATTAACTAGGAGACAGAATTAAGAGAACTATAAAGAATTGTATTGTATCAGAGTACAATTTCTGCTACATTGGAGCATGCTAAAAGAGTAGATATGTTTAAGATGTTTTAAAAGAGTTTTAGAATCTGAGTAATAACGAAATTAATCTTAGAAGGAAGTATGTGGAATGGTTTATTTGATTTAAATCAAATTATTTATTGTTCATTAAATATTGTTATATCGTGATTCGCGTCTTTGGCGCTTAGTAACTCACTTTAAGGTAGAATATTTCTTAACCGCGGGGAATATATTGCTCTTGTTCTTCCTTTGATGTTATTACTGTAGCCAGATGACAGTGACAAATATATATATATATATATATATATATACATACACATATGTAATATGGTCAATTTGTAAATGTACATATTTGGGAATTTATGGTAAAAACCGTAAAGAAAATTTAGTTCCCTAGTCATGCTAAATATTTTTTCGGTTTTTACTTACCAAATAGATATGTATAAAAATGTATTTATGTATATTTTATGGAAGGTGTTTATATTTTGGAGAATTGTGAATAGCAGTTGTTCTATATCTACCACCATCATCAGTAAGTCGGTCCTGTCTCATGGTATGTCTGATCCTCTTTGATGATATTCAGTAAGTAATTGCTTAACCGTGAACTCCTTGAGTATTTAAATTAATGGTTTATATATATACATTTTCAAATAAATGTTTAATTATATATTTTTATTTTACGGCCATTCGACCGGACTTGCCGTGTGTATAATATTTGATATTTATGATAGTTATAATATTGTAATTAGATTATTTATCAAATGAGTTAATAGAGATTTTTTTCCGTACTGCTTCCAAGTATTTTTGTTCTGTATAATATCAAACTGAAAATTTTCCATATTTTCGTCGCTTCTTTAAAAGAACTATATAATATTTTAATTGCATTTTAAGACTCGCCTAATATTATTCTAAAGGAATTTAACTTAAGTGAACGGAGTTTAAAACACATTTACGTTTGAGGACCTCATAGCAGCTTATTTTGGATTGATGGACTGAATAGCAATATTCTTATAATCAAAATATGTTTAATTGCAATTCTTATTATAGGAAATGAGGAATGTAATTTTTTGTAATCACGCCTTAAGTTACAAGATTATCAAGTATTAATAATATCTCCCTATTATTTTTGATGATAAGTAAATTTAGTATAACTAGACATATGTTAGTTTAAACAAAATAATTTGGGGCTCAGGATTTTCATGTGAGTTAAGGCGTTGGGCGTAATGCACTTAGTAAATCCTATGAGAGGTTCCATGTCTGCGTGGACAGTAGGAATTTATTTAGTGACGAAATCACTAAATGAAATCTTTAGTCGCATCATGGTTATAAGATGATTAAAGAAACGTTTTTCATTTTATTTCTAAACCTAGTTCTGGTATTATTTGTTTAGAGAAATTATATATTTCATTGCAAATTTTTTAAAAATTGTAACCAAGAATATTTAAAGAATTAATCATTTGTTTTATAGCGGAGCCCACACAATTTTAAACCCATTTAATGGTTTTTCCATTTTTTTTATTAAATATAAAAATATACATTGTACTATTACGCTTTTATGAAGTGCTTTTAACTCTCCCTTGCTGCGGATTTAAAAAATATACTTTATATTTGTCAACCATTCACCATATATTATTTTTATTTTCTGTACCCATTGAAGGTTTTTAAACTCTGATTTATAAAATAAATGAAAAATTCGGCTTGGTGTGAAAATGGGGTGGGGTAGGTGAGGAGGGACGCGTGTGTGTTGATGCGTAAATGTTGTGCTCTTGGTGATCTTAGTCATGGGTTCGAATCACGAGTTGTAATTTCAAATTTATATGATCTTATATATGATTTATGTGGTCTTCTATTATTGATCGTGTCCATGGTGTTTTCTACTAACGTTCCGCTTTTCATTCTAAGGTTGCCCTCATGTCTTTGTCCTTGCCTTTTGACTATAGTGTGCAAATCCATAAGTACTTTCGTGTACCATTCCTCGTCTGAATTTGTGTTTTTGTTTATCTAAAATTAATTAACTTCGTTTTGGAATAACAGGTGTCCACCTGTATGTGAGAGCTGAGATTATTGCATTTTTCTCTATTGAAAGTACTTAGGCGTTCGAAACGTTTACATTTCTTTCTCTAATTATATTCTTTTGTCGTTCCTTAGGTCAAAATTTTGACTCCGTGCCACCATGGCACTGCCCATATCAAAGATAGTAGGTTTAGGGTTCAACCCGTCCAATAGGTCATTGCAACATTCAATCAATAGGTGGCATTGCAACATTGACATCAATGCGGTTCATAAGAGCCATGTGCTAAAATGCTGCGTTGAAATTCATAACCGTAAATAATGAATGAAAATACTCCAATATAATCACTATTATCTCATACGAATGTTTCGTTTAGAAAGTAATCCAAATAACATAGTAAATGTCAGTATGAGATGATAAATTACCCTTCTTCAAGTATTTCAGAGAACACTTACTAGAATGTTGTTTGGTAGAATTTTTGATGTCTCACTGTTTTGTTGTTTACGTTTTCGCAAATGGTAATAGTAACTAGGATTGACTCAATTAATATTAACTAGTGCAATAATTCTGCTTACTTCCAATTGATGTGTACAAGTGAGGGTCATATGGTGCGTTTCAGTGCAGATTTAGTTGAAAGGAGTAAGATTCGAAAGTGTAGAGAAAACTAACTTGAAAAGGCCTTTGAATTGACTTAAAGAATGAAGTGTAGCTGTAACCGTTTGTGAATTTTTTGAACTATTCTTGGAGATTAGGATTTAATTTTTGACATAGTTTCTATGACATTAGTATGAACCGAGTTAATTTAAGGGTATTAAGCATTGTTAAAGTTAACACAATCAAAAAGGGAAAGTTCGGCATCTATTAAAAAAATTAGTTTAACACCTCTTAGAGGGGTTTCGATTGATATTCTTCTGTAGCTATCATTCCAAATTTATAAGGCGGTCAAGATCAAAAAACGAGGAAAAAAGGTTAAATCACGGTTTAGATACTCTGCGTAGTTTGAACATTATCTGTTGTAAACAAAAGGATTTAAAGTTTACAATAAAGTAACCAAATCCTTGATATTTTATACACCTACGAAATAATTTCTTCTTAGAAGGCAGCTAATCCCAATTTAAGGACGAATTATTCATTTGATCAACAAAATTTAAACTCTAATAATCTTGAAAATGGCGCTTTAATCTTTAAGCTGCGATTCCCAGTAGTTAATTAAGGTTTCAACATACCTCCTCCCCACCTCTAGGTCACTATCTCCAACGTTATCATTTGATAAAAAAAAAAATGAAGAAATAGGAAGTAATAAATTACATTTCATATTTCATTTAATCGTTGTTTGTTATTGTTTTTATATTATAATATACTTTTCTGGTTTTCTTGTGGCTTGGGTAAGAACCCTTATAGTTATGCTCGTCCGTTGTCAGTATGTCACACTTTACATCTGTTTGCAACTACGATGGATCAGCGGCCGAAGCCTTCTATTTAATTTAATACAATTATTGTTTCTTTTTTAAAAAAATCATATGTTTGTGAAAAATGTTCAGTTTGAAATACAGTCCGCTAGATTGCAGCATAAAATTTTTACGGATAAACATTTAGCACTAAGTGTTAAAATTTGGGATATAAAATTTTTACGGATAAAATTTTAGCAAATAGTGATTGACAACATCTCTGCTAGAATATTCAAAGTTTCAAAATTTGGCATTAATGTGTACCATGTTATTGGATGATTATTACCTAAAGTCATTACGTTACTTTCCTCATTCATTCCATCGAGGTTTGGGGCTTGGAAACATTTCGATGTTATTTTGTAACAAACACATCGTCGGTGGTAAGCTTTCGTAGTCAAGAAAAATAATAGGATTAGTTAGAATTTTATATTCCAATTTGAAAATTCTAATCAAATGTCGTGACTCCATCAAACATCGTGTCTCAATCCCGTTTCTATTATATTCGTCAATATTGGGTATAATTTTTTGAAAATCTCAGTCAATAATATCGTGCATAAAACTACGAGAAAACCGTTTGTATTGGTTCAAAACTTTCTCTTTCTTTTGGCTTATATAACATTTTAAAGCTCATTGGTAGTAAAGGAAAAGATAGAAGACTTTTTCTTTCCTTTTAGCAGATTTCCCTTAAGGGAAATCAGCTATTGAGGTCGTACTCATGACGCGAGTTTTGAAAAATTTCCTCAAATGTCCATCGATCCTACCCAGGAGATGACGATAATGAGGTCCGTTCAAAATTATATATATATATCTATATATATATATATATATATATATATATATATTTGTCTGTTAACGCTCTAGCGGTCGCAATTTTTGTTTAATCGTTACCAAACTTCATATTTAAGCGTTTTACGTAAAAAGAGAGATCAAGTTCGTTAATGGCTGAAATCGGACCAGTGGGAGGGGGGGTTTAGAGGGGGGGATTTTTGAAAATTCAAAATATCTGCGTTACTAAACGTCGGATCGAAAAATATTATAGAATCAATCTTATTGCAAATTAAATTTACTATAAATATTGTTATATACATTTATTCTCTATCTTGAATATTAACTGAGATATTTGCATTTGTATTCTGCATGTGCTCGGCAGCAGTGGCTATGTTCGGACTTTCCGCCGTGAGCTCTGGCGGCCGTTTTTGTAATTATTCGTCCCTCTCGTGAATAGGTTTAGAGGTTACTTACTACTACAGCTGTTATTAGGCAGATTTCTCTATTGTAAAACTTCACGTGGGAAATCTGCTTAGTTTACGCAGCCCCTGCGTGACGGACTTTTTTAATTTACCATTTTAGAAAGGGAAATATGTTTAAGTAATTTATGATCAGTGTAGGTTTGAAAGATGCCAACGAGGCGGAATTTATAGTGAAGGTCTGTCTGCCTCTCCACCTGATGTAGTATCAACCGACTTGTGTGATGTGCAAGCTAGTAGCAGATTTCCCTTAAGGGAAATAAGCTACTGAGGTTGTACTCATGAAGCGATTTCCGAAAAAAAAACTTCAAATGTCCATGAATACTACTTAGGAGATGATGGAAATTTATATATATGTATATATATATATATATATATCACACATACACATACATATGTATGCAATGCGTTTTGATCGTTAGCAAACTCAATATTTACGCATTTCATGTAAAACTATAAATCAAGTTCGTTAAATGCTGAAATGGGACCAGGAGAGGGGATAATTATAATTCCATACATCTCCGTTATTATAAGTCAGGTCAAAAACTTTTATCGAGTCAATTTGCCTGTATTTCAATTTTCGTTAAATATTGTCATAGAAAGTATTTCAATATATCGATATATCGATTCACTTTTTCTTAGTTTTAAACCTCCAGTAATACCTCACTCCCACACATATTAACAATAAGCCATATTATTAGCTTAAATATCAAATATAGTTTTCAATTGCTTTTTCTGTGTGAGAATGTGCAAAGATGTTATATATGACGTAATCAATTAAGATTTTACGTCCCTAGCTCAAAAGTCTTTATACTCAACTTTTAGCCGTGCTTCCAAGATAATATTCTCCAATAGGTAATATTTGTCCACGAAGTGGGAAACCCAAAATTCAAAATATATCAGTTATTATGAGCCGGATCAAAAAGTGTTAAAAATCAATCTTAAAATGCTTAAAATCATTCTTGTTGAACATTTAGTGCTCTAGAATTATTGTTGTTTGCATTTTTCCGTTAATCGAATAGCATATGACGTATAAGACAGCCATGCTATTTTTGTTTGACTTGTTATAATTGTACTCTCTTTTTATGAACTGTTAGTTCAATCTCTTAAGGAGACTCCTCTATCTTGAGTATATTCGCACCTAATACTTAGTAAATTGTTTTATTGCAATGATAGAGAAAGAACTAGAATAGTATTATCATTACTATTAACGTAAGATAACACGGTTGGAATGTGGTGGCCCTGCATAATTATACTAACCCACTGATAAATGTAAACGGAATACATTTTCTCTCTACTATTATGACAATTTTCCCAGCTCAGATATGATGTTATTTATTAACTTACACTTTGTGCAACTAAGGTTAATGGGGCAGGTTACCACCATTTTCTAGGCAGTGTGGGACTACGGATGTTATTTAATTAGTTTGTCACGACATGAATTCTTGTTCACCGGGTGAGAATCGAACTCACGACTCTAGGTTAGGAACATGGCTAACCTGATCGTAAAAAAATTGTTGCAAAGGTTTCTGAGAATCTTTATCCTGTAATTCAAAAAAGTCGTTAAATCACATTTATGTATATTCAGAAATAGAATAATAGTTTAGGTTAGCCAAGGTACTCGTCTAAATAATCTTTGTAAAGTTAGAGGGGTTTGATTCCCGTATGAGCAATATGAATTTATTTAGTGACAATACCACTAAATAAAATCCTTATTGTGTGTTCCATGTGAAAGTCTACTCGTTGTATGTATTAACTGCATTATTGTGTGTTCCATGTGAAAATCTACTTGTTGTATGTCTTAACTGCATTATTGTGTGTTGCATGTGAAGATCTATTTGTATGTTAAACTGCATTATTGTGTGTTCCATGTGAAAATCTATTTGTATGTTAAACTGGATTATTGTGTGTTCCATTTGAAAATATACTTGTATGCTTAACTGCATTATTGTGTGTTCCATGTGAAAATCTATTTGTATGTTAAACTGGATTATTGTGTGTTCCATTTGAAAATATACTTGTATGCTTAACTGCATTATTGTGTGTTCCATGTGAAAATCTATTTGTATGTTAAACTGGATTATTGTGTGTTCCATTTGAAAATATACTTGTATGATTAACTGCATTTATTGTGTGTTCCATGTGAAAATCTATTTGTATGTTAAACTGCATTATTGTGTGTTCCATGTGAAAATCTACTTGTTGTATGTATTAACTGCATTATTGTGTGTTCCATGTGAAAATCTACTTGTATGTATTAACTGCATTATTGTGTGTTCCATGTGAAAATCTACTTGTTGTATGTATTAACTGCATTATTGTGTGTTCCATGTGAAAATTTACTTGTTGTATGTATTAACTGCATTATTGTGTGTTCCATGTGAAAATCTACTTGTATGTATTAACTGCATTATTGTGTGTTCCATGTGAAAATCTATTTGTATGCTTAACTGCATTATTGTATGTTCCATGTGAAAATCTACTTGTTGTATGTATTAACTGCATTGTTGTGTGTTCAATGTGAAAATCTATTTGTATGTTAAACTGCATTACTGTGTGTTCCATTTGAAAATATACTTGTATGCTTAACTGCATTATTGTGTGTTCCATGTGAAAATCTACTTGTATGTTAAACTACATTATTGTGTGTTCCATGTGAAAATCTATTTGTATGTTAAACTGGATTATTGTGTGTTCCATTTGAAAATATACTTGTTGTATGTATTAATTGCATTATAGTGCGTTTCATGTGAAAATAATGAAACAACGAGTCAGAAAAATAAGTCATTGTGGTCTTAGCTTCAGAATACAAATTATGTTTCCGTAATGCATATAAGGACTAGTAATTATCACCAAAGTTACTTTCATCACTTTTTTAACTAAGTTTCAATATAAATTTATGGATTAAATTTAATTTACCTTTTGAATGATAAGGCGTTGATCATATTGTTCTTGTAAAACAATGAGTCAGGGGTGGAATCAAACCGTGTTGTGGCCAAAGGTAACTATTTAAGAAGTAATTAAATAAAATACATAGTTCCAGTGTAGCTAGAAAATGATGGAAACCTGTAAATCACCGTTTCGATTAGCGGTAGTTGCATAAACTGGTTGTTATAAAACTTTAATAAAAAATATGATATCTTAAACGATTCTAAGAAAATGTGCACTTTTGTTTTATGTAGAATTCTTGTTATACGTACTTCTCGATCGGTAAATGAGGAAATATTCAATATGTGTTTACTAATCTCAAGGATAAAAGTATCAATGTTAATCAATTTGAATGAAGGTTGTTATGACATAATATTTTTAGTATTATTTCATTTCTAGAAATGATGAAACACTAAAAAATATATCCACTTCGTACTACGAAGGGCTACGATTCTTACTGTACACAACCACACACGGGGTTTCTCTGTATTTTAGGCATATTTTTTAGAAATGTTTTGGTGGGTAACCATACTACCTAGTAGATGATACAAATGAGATGTATATACACACGTAAGAAACCATTAATGCTGTAGAATGTAACTTATAAACTTTTTGCAGTTAAATATAAATATAAATTAATTTCAACAAGATCCTTTACAATTGAAATCATTTGTCAAGTATATATATATATATATATATATATATATATATATATATATATATATATGTGTGTGTGTGTGTGTGTGTGTGTGTGTGTTTTTGTCATACTACAAGTAGTTATCCTTAAAAATAAAAAAACAAAATCGATATTTGAATCACAGACCATATTTTATAGAATCAATTAGCGCAACCAGAGTTGTAACAATCATCTGCAACAAACATATTCATGTATTATTCATTCAATATGTTTACGATTCAGAGATATACAGTAATCCTGGGATTGGCGGATATTTCGATATTACAGTACTCATTGATTCAGATATAAAAAGTTCAATGGACTCTTAAAAATTAAAAAAAAAAAAAATCAATAAACAACATTTCGTTCGGAAACCTGGTGGGATCGTCTAGACAAGCTCGCCTAGACAATTCTCGAATGATCAAACAGAGATTTCTTTATATACCAAGTTCTCTAAGTTGTTAATAGAAAAAGTCGGTCACACAGGGGCTGCCTAAACTTAACAAAAGATAAATCTACATACTGGTAACAAAACACTACCATGAATATTAAGTTAATAAATACAAAGATATTAAGAAACCCCCGACGGGAAGCGTCTGAAATGTAAACGAAGAGGTCTGCCTACCTCACACTTGAAAGCTATCATAATTAAAAATTACTGAAATATATCATAATATAAAATATTAATTATATTGGAAACTATGCACTATATATACTTCTGTAATTTATAATGAATTAGAATAATTTTTATCTCAATCAATCAAATGTTAGTAATCGAAGAATTTAAAACGGGGGGGGGGAATCACCAGAACATATTTGCATGTATCTCGTATAATTAAGGGGGGTTATAATGAAATTCAGAGTATAGTTTCTCGTAAACATGGCCTAAATATAAAAAAATTAAAAGGAGTAATAAAATGTTAGCCAAATTTTACATATCACTTATCCTGTTTTGATAATCGTGCTAGCCTAAATTATGAAAATATTTCAAATTGATTATGCCTCCCTAATCAAATGAGAGTTCCAGATTGATTGATTGAGCTCTCTGGCATGTCAGTATAGTACCCATGACGGGAAACAATTTCGAAAGTATTCTAAAAAATAGGCTATTATACTTTGTAACTTCAAATTAATTTCTTTCTGAATTCAATTTGGGTTTTTACCACTGAAAAACACTGTCGAGCTCATGACAACAAAGTCGGTGTTACTGTTTCATTAGATTTTCCGAAAGCATTTCACTGAGCTTGAAGTCATCATCAACGTCCAAAGAATATTCTTGACCCTGTCAAATGTATTAGCAGATTTCCCCGAAGGAAAATCAGCTATTTATTGATGTAGTACTCATGACGCGATTTCCGAAAAAAAATTTTAAAATAAGAAAAGTTTCTTTTGATATAAATGGACAATTACGTAACAAATTTCAATCATTAGACGCCACAAGCTTAATTGTCGTTCCAACCATTTGTAGCCAATCCATTTAATTAAAACTACCGGAGTCAGTTTAAGATTGTAGTTTTTATTATAATTTTGTTTTATTTCGTATATCTTTTACGAGTTTTAGCCTAGCAATGGGAACGAAATCAATAATGGTACTCCATGAAATCAAGTATTAATTAATTATTACATACTTTTATGTAAAACTCTTCAAAAAATAGAAATTATGTTTTGGTATATCTTCGAGGGAATGCGGGGTATCTGTTCGAGGCATCTTCAGGGGAATTTATTGCTCCCCAACCAGGGCCTTTAATAATACAGAATTATTATACCGCCTGATGAAATGACCGGAATGCCGTCGGAAATTTCCGTGGAATGGAGATGCCCTAACCGTTGAAGCCGTTAGGACTTAGGAAATTTAAACCATTCCTAGCGACAGAATATGAAGAAAAAAATAAATTATGTTAGAAGTGAAAAATTGAAATATTAAACTTTGACATATTATGCAGAAGTACCAATTCTTTCTAAACACAAAGATTAAGCCACAAATAAATGCGTTTGGTTTTTCTGCGTATTATTATAATAAAACTATGATCAAAAGGCTATCAGAGGTCTGCCAACATAATCGGTAAAGTCAAAAGAAGAAATAAATAAATTACTACATATATATAATATAAAAAACGTTACAGCACCATTCGTTGTTTATCATCTTATAACCTACAATTATCGTCCGTGAATAATATTCTAACTCAATCATTAAGGGAGTTGCATTTTTCCTTTTTATGCATTCAGTAAATCCATATTTCATACTCACCAATTTATTCTTCTAATTATCCTGCAAACATTTTTTTTATGGGCCCCTCCGCCATGTGGGAAATCGTATTTTAAGCAATCAAACCGGACTTAAAGGACTAATCTTGAAATTGTCGCATATTTTAAATGTTTTCGTTGACTAACTTTGTTGATATGAGTTCATGGGATGAAGGGAAGCTATTTTTAGCTGTATATAATTTATTTATCATTATATAATGTAGCGGTTAAAGGTGTTATTCAACTATTCTTCACAGAGGAATGTTTACTGTGCTATTCTTCTTGAGTGAACAGACTCATAAGGAATTTACAATGTCTAAATATTTCAAGAATTAACAAAGCAATTGTTCAGTTGCCGTCAGTGAATTCTCCGCTGTCTTTATGATTCACTCTAGACATATAACGAGTGAATCACACTAAATTGTTAATAACAACTGTTAAATAACAGTTATGACAGAATAAAACACATAACCCATTTTAGTTTTTTATTTGCAAACTTTATTTTTGTCCTCGAGATCATAGGGGTGCATAGAACATAGAATGTGATTCAGTTGTTTTCGATAAATACTCACGTGCCGCATAAACTAAGCAATTTATAAGGAGTTTTCCTAGCTATGCCGTCATCTTACTGGTAAATCTCCATTCTCCTGCCAATATTTATTATTTATTTATTTGAGATGCCGCCTCTCAATTATTGAGATCACCTCCCAATAGGAATCCTCTGCAAACAGAGTATGAAGTTGAAGCTATAAGGTGTTTACTATTATATGCGATATGAATATGTGATTATAAAATACTAAAAATGCTAAGATACAAATAATTCTGTTAATAGATCAGTTTTAGATAAATTAATAGAATAATAGTCCGACTGGTATATGACTCTTAAATATGAAATCACCGGAACCTTAACCACAACTGATTTCCGAGTTTTAGTGAACTGTGATTTTTTTTTTATCAATTTTTTTTTTTTTTAAACTGAGACCCAGCTAGTTTCTATTTAGTTGGTGTTAAGATAGTGTAACCTACCAGGGTTGAGATTGAAAGTTCCCCTTTTGCTGAACTATTGTTCCATTATAAGGATGTGGATAATACATGAATGGGGGTAAGGAACACTGGGTGTTGGAGATCCGGCACCTGGTGGATACTGGGTGTGTTGTGATGGAGAGGAGAAAACTAAAGAAGAAATGATAGGGATAGAAGGAGAGGAGATAAGAAGTTGGCCGCTACAGCCAGGTAAATAGGCCTAACAAATCTGGTAAAAGGGGCAAGGGCGCCCTATCCACAATCATCATACTAAGAGTAAAACTATATCTAAAGTAAACTAATTAACCTAACATATTCTACTTAACAGTAGTGCTATATAGTGGGTA
Organism: Riptortus pedestris; assembly: GCA_019009955.1. Taxonomy (NCBI): domain Eukaryota; kingdom Metazoa; phylum Arthropoda; class Insecta; order Hemiptera; family Alydidae; genus Riptortus; species Riptortus pedestris. The sequence goes on from CM032228.1 coordinate 51,064,213, forward strand.
GTAATTGGTGGGCAAGCCCTTGCTGTATTGAGTTGGGCAATCCCGGAGCACTCTGGGGTTGGGTGTCAGCAACGGGTGTGATCGACTAGGGGCTCAACGAGACAAACCTGCCGCCATCTCACTGGTTGCTGGGAAGGGGGTATGGAGCGGTAAACAGTGTTATCAATATAGTTGAGGGTATCAATGAATTTTATATGTCGTCGGGAAATGGGTTGAAAGGATAGTGTTTCATGAATTGTCCGGTTGGGTGACCGCTGGAGGAAGGTGTGCTGGACAATTTTACGGACTATGTCGTTTCGGAACTGTTCGAGGTATTTTAGGGAGGATTTGGTGAGTTAACGGAGGAGTGGGGCTGAATGACGCCTTTCATTAATTTTAGGCGTAGGTTGAGGAGAGGGGAGAGGAGGAGGTGGTCAAAGGAGCGGAATTTGTTTCTGAGTGATGTTATTCATCTGTCAACGTGTGCTGTAAATGTCAATTGTCTTTGTATGCTAATGCCGTGGTACACTGTTGAAGGGAAGTGTTGTCTAGTAGGAAGGACTCGGGGACAGGGGGACGTTTATGGTATGAGAACACCAGGGCATCAGTCTTCCTGGGATTCACACGGATGTTTATGGATCGTAGGTAGTCGGATATGGATTAATAGGCGTATTCCGCTAGGGACAGGGTGCTGGAGGGATTTAGGGAGGTACTAACAATAGCCACGTCGTCGGCGTATGCGACTACCTCAGTATTGTGAAACCTCCGACTCAATACCTGTGCGGTGTACGCGTAAAAAGGCTAGGCGAGAAAGGGGAGCCCTGAGGGACTCCTACTAGGAGAGGATGGCGTGTGGAAAGGGATTCGCCGACCCTCACTTGGAAGGTTTGCCCTCGGAGGAAGGGCCGGAGCATCGCTAGTAGTAGTTGGCTGGGGTAGCCCTAGAGCATAAAGTTGTTCGGCGTGGTGGAGTGAACTGTGACGGCACTTCCGCCTTATTTATAAGTAGGCGAGCCTTTTAGAATTTTTCTTAGTTGACGTAAATTTTCTTAAAAGAGTGTTTAAATTAAACTGAGAATAAAAACTAAGTGTTTTGCAAGATAAACGAATTGTTTGATTTGATTTTCAGATTTAAGTGGATTGAAATTCATTGAACTCAAAAAGTATTTACTAATAATTATGATGTTAGGGTAAGAGAATTCTGTCATCACCACTTCCGGTTGGCAAAAATGGGAAAAGGTCCTTTACCATGACATAAATTTAAGTGAAAAGTTTCTAATCATTATTTTTGCATATTAGGTATAAGGATGGGGCTGAGGGCAATCATGAATATTTAATAGAGGTTTGTGGTATACTTTACGAAAGAAGCCTAAATATTGACATGGAATGCAAAACAACTGTGTCGTTGAAAGTTCGAAATACATATGGTTTCCTCAATTATCCATCGATCCTACCTAGGAGATCCGTGAAAATGCGGACCGTTCAAAATTTATATATATATATATATATATATATATATATATATATATATACATACATATACATATATCCCTCAATCCCAGATTTAGCTGTCTCAGAAAAATCACATTCTTCACATCAGCAGGTCTTAAGGCTAGACAAAGGTCTCTTTCCATTCGGCAAGGATAACTCCAACTGGGCATATTTAATTAAAATACTTTTAATTTCTTGCCCAAGTAAAGAAGTATTTAAACGTGAAAAGTTTCAGTAGTTTTTTTATTCCAAAGGAATTATTCCATATTGAACAGAAGTAGACGTCTTTATATCTTGCATAACCAAAAAAAAAAAAAAAAAACGGATAGGCTTAGAGTGTTGAAGTTTAATATAATATAGATTGTTATTGTCTCTAGTTGTGCGCCACTCCTTTTAGCAATCCCGAAAAAGGGTGAGGGGTGGGCCTAAAGGCGGGCTGAAATAAAAAAAAAATAATTTAAATTTCTCCGTATGCAATAGAGATACAAAAAACTAATTCAGAACCTTTTTGTATAAATTATGTTCTGTGGTATTTTTCGATCTGTTGCACTGGAACGGAGATATCGTATATCACTATCAAAAGAAATAATTTTAAAAGGAAGAGCAACCAAACATTCTGTTTGTTTAATTTAGTAGGAGTACAAGGAAGTCTTGTAGTGTTCACATCTGATTCTTCCTTTCTGTTTCCTGGAGTATATTCCCGTAGCCAGCAGCGAAATAGCAAAGCAATTTTAGATATAATGTCTTCATTACGTTGTAGTAACAACTGCAGATAAATGTTTAACATTGAAGACATAAGTACAGGAAATATTGATACAAACATTTCTTACAATAGCTTCAATTACGTATAATTCTTGATCAGCTTTTAATATAGTTTCAATGACCATAATCATATTATAATGTAAGTCATTCACTTAATATTTCTAGAAGTTTTGTTGTTGTGCATTAATTAAAATGATTAATTGCTTAAGATATATTTTTTGTCATATTTTAAGTTAATTCAATAAAAATCACTTTGTTTGAATACGAAGACAGGAGGCTGTAACATGATGCATGAAATTGGTATGAAGGTGAAAAGCGAATATAAAAAAATAATCATTCTAGTAATTTTGTTTAAAGGAAGAAAAGCTGTGATCACCCTATGTCGTGTTCGAAATTTATCTAAATACTTGTAAAGAATAAGTGAAATAATGCTGTAATTATTGTATCAAACATTGAAATATTATATTATTTGATAAAAACTTAGTTCGGGTATTTCCAGAATGAGGAAATTCTGATTAAAAGCTTTATATTGTTATCTAAAACATTTAGAAAATATGCGCCATTGGTGCTAAGCTAAGGCGGTTAGGACTAGCTTGAGTGTTTACTGTGCTTCCTCAAGGATATGACACACACAGGGAAAGATCCAGATATCGCATCCTTGTAGTATGTACATCTTGTTAAGGCAAATCTAATCAGAAGTAAATACACGAATAAGATGATTGATTGCCAACCTCTGGATCTTTTTCAATGTGATTACCAATGTAATTCCTTGATTTTTTTATTATTGTTAGATTAAGCGGCGAAAAAGGAGTGCCCGCCCAAAAAAACCTTAAGTCAACATTTGCACGGTTATTGGCACGTGACTTCAGCACGTGTTTTTATTTAATTAATAGTTTTTATTATATCATTAGTTTATCTAATACTTGTGAATCCTGTCCTATTTTTTTGTCAAAAGGCCATAAAAATTGAAAATTTACCATAGGCTTGATATGCATTTCTATAAATAAATCAGATCCGGTGAATATGATAATTCTTATAGGTCTTATTAATTTTCGTTTCTAATAATAGTTGTTGCAAAACAACCCCACCAAGGCCTATTGCCAGGATACATATACTTTGGTAATTCCTCTAGTGTTTGTGACATTTCTACGTGTGAAGCAGCTACTCCATTGCCCTATGATACTGAACGATTAAGAAAAACCAATCCCTACCAGCTCCAAACTCGCAGCAGAATTGTAGAAAAATATATAAATTTTATTAATGGAAAATACTCGACTGGTTTGTGTTTTATCGACAAAGCGTATATGCATATAATATTTAATCAAATAGCAAGAAGAAGTTCACTCATAAAGACGTTTCCATCTGGAGAATCAATATTATCACATTAATGCAAGGAGCAAACAGATACTAACACTCATTACCGAAGGGAAAAGAGCAACAAAAAGTCCTCACTCCTTCTGAGATAATTCTGAAACTTAAATTTACAAATTTAATAAAAAGACAGTCTCGCAGGAGCTGCGGAAATAGTGGTATTTCTGAGGTACCTAGAATTTAGAGATATACTTCAGTTTCATCATTCAAATCATATTAATATCTAGGATCGAATACCGTCCCAAAATAAAACATAACGTTTTTGACATTTTGGTTTCTGTAAAGACAACTAGCTGACAAACTGCAGTCCTCCCCTTTAACAATTTTATTTAACACAGCAGATGCTATTTGGGTGGATACCTCCAACTACCCATAGAGCGCATATGTCACACTAAAACCAAAAATTAGGTAGACAAAAATAATAATTTTTAAGAATATCTCTTTTTTTGCTTTTTAAATATGGTTCAAGCATATTGTGATAAACAATCTAAATACAAGTACATATTGCAACGGTGAGTACTCAGCGTGAATTTGTTTTCTTGATTGATAGCTTGCATAGAGGTCAAAATTGTTTTGGATGTTGGAATGAGAACAACAGGTAAGAAAACAAAGATCTTGTTCCTTCACAGTTATTTATTCTATGAAACAGAGCGCTTTCAGAGCGTTTGCCAACATCAACCATTAAAAATGCCATACAAGCTGTTATTAAATTTAAAAAAAAATCTACATATGTACACATTGAAGGACATTAGATTTAGAACATATAAATTTAAGAAAAAATACTAATTAAATCCCACGGAATATTTACACATAACACACGAATAAACATTTTTCAAATTAAATTGAATTATTCATATATTATCTGTAAATATTCACTGAGGCTCTAATTTGTATTTTTTCTCAAAGTTATATGTTTTAAATCGAGTACTTGTCCTTCAATGTGTACATATAATAATGTAATATTTTTTTATGGTATTTTTAATGGTTGATGTTTGCCAGCAGGGCTTTGATGATGGAGCGTATGCTCTGAAAGCGCTCTGTCGCATTGAATAAATAACTGTAAAGGAACAATGTTTTCTTACCTGAAATACCAGATTTTTTCACCATCCAGCACCTCAAAAATGGATAGTAATGAAAACGCTCCTCCTATTTTATCGAATAATTTACCGTTCATTTCTAACCTAACAGATAAGATATTTGAAGGAAGGATATTTGCATGAAATAGTATTGGAGTGGGTTTTACTAATGCTGACGTATTTTTCACTCAGCTTGAGAACCACTCTAAGAGGATAACGATTTTTCATGCATGTGTGTTTATTATCAAACTACCCTTGAGGGAAACCAGTTTTTCAGGTTGTATTCATGACGCAATTTCTGAAAAATCAAGGGATATTTACAATTAATGAAAACCAAAAATCAATTCCTTAGAATCATAGAACATTTCCCTTGGTATGCTCAGTTACCTACAATTTAATGGTTAGGGGTTGTTAATTTAATGGCTCTAAACTTAGAATATATATACGTATGTGTGTATGTGTGTGTGTGTGTTTGTTTGTGTGTGTGTGTGTGTGTTTGTGTTTGCATGTGTGAATGTGCATGTATGTTCTCTTTTACTTTTATTTTAGTTGTATTCTTTCCTTTTGTCAAGATACTTACATTTTAAGAATCAATGGAATGTCCAAATTTAAGTGCATAGTTTGGATGTGCTGTTTTATTTTCCATATCTTCAATATTTTTAGTTGTTTAATTGTAAATATTTTAATTAGCTAAAAATAACGAACAATTGTATTTATTAAGTTTAACTTCGTCCTTTACGCTACTAAAACTATTGTTTATTTTATCACTGTACGTCCAGAGTATATTTCCTACCTTTTTGCATATTTTCTGAATTATACTGGCGGATCAATACCATGTATCTGAAAGCTAACATCGACTGTATTCTGTTGTTACTCCACGAAATATTAGTATTGTGTATATTATATATAGTGTACTATGTGACTCCCCTTTTCTAACGATATGTTTAAAAAATGTATCAATTTTTAGTTGCTGGCACCTAATTCTCTTACTATTATTTGGCATTTCCTGTTCACCTTGCTTAATAATCATATTACTTGGTATAATCATATTTACGCTTCCTACTTTGCCATCTGCCTCTAAAAAGTTCTTGATTGTCCAATTTTCTCCTTTTATATGTTTCATTAACGTTGTCAATTTCTAAAACAATTTTTTTCTATTCATCCTCCCAAATTTATTTCTTCGCCATTCCTCTTGAAAAACAAACAATTTTGGGTCAAATTTCACTTTATTCGTATTTTGGTTTTTCTCCATTGCCTTAACCCTAGTACGTGTATAGTAGATATTTTCCTGTGCTTTTCCAATTTTTTTTCTAGCCAGGCGAAGACCTGTGTTGTGGACAGTTTCTAACATTTTGAGAACTCTGGGACTAGCCGATGAATATGCTATGCAGCCATAGTCCAGTAAAGACCTGGTGTAGGCACGATAGAGTTTTAGCATAGAGTATCTGTCCGCACCCCACTTAGTATTACAATTCTTAAAAGCTTCAAGGATTTCTTGCATCTTGTAAGAAGATCTTTAATGTGGGGTATCCAGGTTATTTTTTTTATCAAATATTAGTCCTTAAATTTTAATGCTATCCACATATAGGCACAGACCACCAAGACGTATTAGCCGAATGCATTAAGGCACTACAATAGCAGTGGCAGCAATCTTGGGATAACACAAACGACAATAAACTAAGACAAATATAACAAACAGATATAACATTGGCCATTCCTCGCTGACCCACGGACACTTAATGAAAACAAGGACACACAGATTGTAGACATTGTAACGAAACTTTGACTGTATATCACATATTGACTGACTGTCGGTGAAGAGACAATTTAGACATTCCACATGACTTACAGAGACTTTTGACCGATAACAGTAATTATATAGACTCAATCATTAAACATCTAAAAAACATTAATATATACAACACACTATAATCTACATGAGCAGGGTGTATGCAATTTAATTTTATCTATTATTTTTTAATTGATTTTTTGGTTTCCCTTTTGCTTTTTTTTTGTTTTTATTTATTTATTCATTTTTGGGGGTTTCTCTTATTTTATTTTATTTTTCTTTCTTTCGTCGATACTTACATTTTCATTTATATTATTTTCACCACCCTGATTTTTCCATATACGATATTGTTTGTTTCATATAAAACTGCTATACCAAAGAACCGTATCAAAAACCACCGTATGCCATAGTTCACTCCTTTTCCGTTTCTTTCTTTTTTTTTTTTGCTATTCGCTTTTTTGTGAACAATTGAATAATGAGCAAATCGCCGGCGTTGCGGAACTCATTTAAATAAATAAATAATTTGTTTCTGCGTAATTTCAAGAGGATAACAGTTTTCTTGGAAAATAATTCGTTATCTATTTAATATCTCGCTAAAATACATTGGAGATGGTCTTTCAGTGCTGAGATTATTCTATTATTTATGTTTAAGAATTCTATTATTTATATATATCGCGAACTGTAGAGGGTAGACTCAGCTTATCCACAAAACATAATTTTTTGAGGGTATACTTTCAAGTATCATCAAAATAAACGAAAATTCCATTAAAACTGAACGGCTTTCTTAGCTAATGCTGTTCTTCATTCAATTACTACTATCCTTATTTTTAGTGGCGATGATTCAAGATTACAGAATATTATTTATTGTACTTAGTTTTATAGAATCATTCTATAAGCATTACTGTTCATTGTCAACTTCTACTATACTCGGCAGTAATACTTCCACTCCCAGAGACATTTTTTATTACGTCATACGAGGCCGTGTGCAACTTATCATGGAGGTTCTTGAGGTGTTCACTTGCTATTTCATCAATCCAAATCGAGAGTTCAAACTCTCTATAGCGTGCTCGCATTTCTCTATCAAAATGCGAAGGTCCAAGTGACATTCATCACTACTGGATATTTTCTCTAGCACTTCTTCGTCAGTAATAACTGACTCGCAGTAAAGTTCTTCTGCATATTCTTTTAAATTTCTCCTACATTTTCTAGGAATTTCTAGGATTTGATTTCCCAGTTTGGTGTCTTCATCAACTTCATGTACAACGTCTTTAGCCCATTTCTCTATTTCTTCTCTGAATTTCTCCTTAAATTAATCATTTTGTTTTACTTCTGGGTTTTTATATTTTTTTCTTTGCCATCCATGATTTTCTGGGAACTAGTTTCTATTTACTAAAAGTAAGTCTGCGTAGTAGTGGTCTGCGTTGAGCGCCACTCCTATTTGTATCTAATTTTAACTGTTTGTAATCTTTATTTTTGGCTATAATTTCTTCTCCTTTCTCTTTATGCACTCTCTTAAATTCTTCTCCTTTTAATAAGTTTGTATTTGGGAAACAGGTCTTAATAACAGGAAGTCTTCCCACAAATTTCTTTATTAAAGCACAAGGCATTTCGGCACTAACGTGCCATCATCAGGTGCAAACAACAAAACAAAGAAACTGATGATGTGGGATGTATCAAAGAAACTTACATTTGAAATATTTTAACCTAAATAAAATTACAAAAATCAGTCATACAAATTGTCTTAGCCTAAAAATATTAAAACATTAAAATCAAGTCAATAATATAAAAAGAAATTGGTGAGAAGACTTCCAGTTATTAAGACCTATTTACCAGATCTGCACTCCTGCATCCAGCAACATACGAATTATGAACTTTATATTTCATTTTTTACTTCACACTTTATTATATTTTTATCAATCTACCTCTTCACTTTGCCATAAAAAATAATGGTCACTGCTCCAGGAAAACTATGGCTTCATATAATTTTATAACTATTGATATTAAATATCGAATTAGATCAATCAATTGCTTACTGACCATTATCTGACACAAACACTCACAATTAGAGTTATTCTATCCAAATCATTGGGCAGGCACGCTTAAGTGTATGAAAGTCACACATAGGAAAATCTCAATTCTTTATCAAGAAAATTAAAATATATTATAAAATTCAGAAACTAAATTGATTATTTTTATTATCCTCAGTGTCTCTGTGTCTCCCATCTCTCGTGGGGAATAACCTAACATCTAAAGTAGTTCTGGATTCCAATAACACAGAAATAACCCATGACATAACTGATAACGACTTTAAGTGATTGTAAACGGGACCTACTCGATTCGGCCACTTAAATTAATGATATTTATGTAAGAACTATTCTTTATCTTTGTTCTCAGGAATTAAATAGTATTTAATTTTTATGAATACGATTCACATCGTAACATTCATTTCCTTTGATCATTTCGGAAGATAATGCGTTGTATGGAACGTGTAGCCCTCTAATCGTTAGCTTGATAGTCATAACAGCATTTACTCATATGGCTGTAGAATACAGTGAATATATCTTAGGACACTGAAGATGGAGAAGAGTTACCGAAAATGTTTTTTAATTCGCATTCGTCATGTTTTGAACTGACACCGCCCATAGAACAATATCAAGAGGAAATTGGTAGTCGTCCAACTTAACAATTTCAAACTCTAGTTGATCATTTAAAAGAAAATTTACATTTAAGCGTATTAATTTATTTATTTGATAAATAAATCCCCTATTGAGCTTGTACTCATGGTTTTTTTTTCTTTCCTTTTCAATAATGTTCTTCAAATTTTCACCATTCCAATAAGCACTTTCCAGTTCTCTTGCTTAAATTTCAAGTCTCGTTTTTATGTTTTTTTTTCTTACTTCGTTACACGTCATTGGTGTGTCATTTCAACACGAAGGATATTTGCTTTAGCCCAGCTTCTGCTTGAGTATTGCTTGGGCATGTTCTACCAAGTGATAATGTCTTTAAATCTTGTAAAAACGAAGAAGAAATTGTTGTGTGTGAAAGCATTTGCTTGAAAATTGAGTAATGTTTTAGCAACAATCAGTTTGTGAGAGATATTAGTAATTTATGTATTTTCCTCTACATTGTAAACTAGTTAATTGTTGGTTCAAATATATTTATTTCCTCTCTAATTATATGCAACCAATCTGGACGTCAACTAATGTACGGCAGCTCTAATACAATTAATTTGGAACTGTAGTAGTTCCACCAGGTATTTTTACCACTAATGAAACCATATCTACAATGTTTTGTAATGTAGGTTGAAAATATAGCTTCTTGTTTGAGCTACTTTTTCTCATTCTACACTTTTTTGGGGGTCTCTTTTAAATTTCCAGTTCCTTTCACACTGATCTCATACTCTGGGAACATTCGTCTATTTTTGTTTTGTATATAATAGGGATATAGTGATACTGTGCCCTCAAATGCATCTTCCTCAGTGAAAGAGAAAGTTTTTATCCAGAAAGGTGCTTCCTTTTATTAGTAACTCACAAGTGATCCTTTAAAATAGTGTCGAAAACTCTAAATCCTACTTAGATCGAATTACTATCTCACCGTATGATTGTTGTATTCTGTAATATTTGGTTGTTGGTTGAGATTTCTTTATCAATCGGGTACTAACTGTCGCAGCCATCCAACTTATGTTATATCAATAAAGTATTTCTTCGGCAAAGTTTGGTTTTCAACAAAAGAAATACATATTCTAATCATAAAATAAAAAAAGAAAATCGAATGCATTTCATAGTACAGATGGGTTTCCATTAGAGGGCTTAAAAAAATACATAATTTATAATAAGTCTTTTGACAAGCGCAATTGAAAAGAAGTCGTCGCACAGGAGGGGCTTAAACTAAGCAAATTTCGTACGTGCTGGTGACACACACTAGTGATCACATCTTACTGCCTATTCGGACTGAAAACAAGAAAATACTAAGTGCTCGCTTAATATTGAGTCAAGTAAAAATGCATAGAAGAACAATTGTAGGGCATCAATACTTTAACAACATTGATGCTATAAGCATTTATGATCCGGTTAATCACAAAACTTTTTTATGGCTCCTCACAATTTTAACAATATAAAAAATTGTGAGGAGCCATAAAAAAGTTTTGTGATTAACCATTCATCACCCGCACCACCAGCTAAAAATAAATATGATTTATGATCCGGCTCATAATTACGGAGATATATGGAAGTTTTGAATCACCCCTCTAAACCCCCCTTATTCCTGGTCCGACTTTAGCCTTTAAAAAATATGATCTTTAGTGGTTACTGAAATGATTAAATATAGAGTATGGCATAGGTAAAATAAACATTTTAGTCATCTCCTGGGTAGGATCGATGTACATTTGAGGAAATTGTTTTGAAAGTCTCGTAATGGATGCAACCTCATTAGCTGATTTCCCTTGAGGGAAATCTTCTAAAACCACTTGATTGAAACAATTATGCATACTTTAAAGAATATCTATACATTGGAATGTATTGTGTAGAGTAGAAAACCTCTCTATTTAAGCCAAAGCAGACGAAACGCCGTTTATTCTTTAATGTGTGTTCTGATAACGAGAGTTGTAGATATTTCTGTTATCAGTAGACATTCCCAGTATGAGCGTGGTTTAAGAATGTCATCCATTCATTGCATTGCTTCCAACTCTCGCTTTTATGATAGGGATAAAGCATCACGTGGGCGACGCTTGCCGGCGGACCCCCACTCCATGGCAGTTTTTCTTTAAGGGAAATCAACTAACTACTGACGTTGTACTCATGACGTGATTTTCGAAACTTTTCTTCAAATGTCTATAAATCTTACCTAGTAGATGACGAAAATAACGTTCGTTCAGAATATATATATATATATATATATATATATTTGTCCGACACCGCTCTAGTGGTCGCAATTTCGGATTAATCGACCAGTGGGTAGGTATATCTATTGTTAAACTTCACGACGGAAATCTGCTTAGTTTACGCAGCCCCTGCGTGACGGGCTTTTTTACTTTAACTATATTTAGTTGTTGATATTCCTGGAGTGGAGAGATATATTAATGGTTTTAATTTATATATATGTTATGGTGTATTGATGTACGTGTGTGTGTGTCTGAGTGTGAGTGTGTTCATTCATTAATTTGTGATGTTATACATCGAAATTTATAATTGTGGACCATGTATAATATATATATATATATATATATATATATATTTATATATATTGGCTTATAGTTAATTTGCAATGTCTAAAAATGGAAGTTTGGTGAAAGCTGAAATTAACAAATACTAATATCTAGATTAACATCCGACTTAGAGAAACTATGTAGAGGAAAACATTTATAGGAAATTCAAATTTCAACAAGATTGGTTATAAACTAATTGTCGAACTGACTCATAATAACGGGGATATTTTAAATTTTCAATCCCCCTCCTATAAACAGCACTCCCTTTGGTCTGATTCCAGCCGAACTTGACTTTTAAGTCATTAATGAGCTTGATCTTTAGTTTTCCATGAAGGCTTGTATATCGAATTTGGGGATGATCAAAGAAATATGTGACTGCTAGAACGGCACCAGACAAGAATATATATAGACAATTTGTTAAACGGACCTTATTTTCGCCATCTCCTAAGTAGGATCGTTGAACATTTGAAGAAATATTTTGAAAATCACGTTGCAATTACAACTTCTATAACTGATTACCCCTTAGGGAAATTGTCTAAAACACCTTACATTAACTACCATGTGTATTTATAGCATCTGTCTTAGGCTTATATTACGTTATATATCACAAAAATTATGCTCTTAAGATGTGGTTTAACTGTATTTAATTTCAATGCTAAAAAGTTATACTAAGTAAATAATACTTAATTGTACTTTTATTTATTCAATGAAAAAAAAATAAACTTCATTAACTCTAAAGTAGGAGAAAGGAATTCGCTATGTAATTCGATAATTATTGCTTCAGTTAATCTTTAAATCTCAAGTATAATATTATTTGCTTTATAAATATGAAAGATGTATTTTTTTTTTTATTGAGAGGTAAATTTAATTAAGAGATGAAGATTAGTGTAATCTGCAACTCCGCTTGTTCAAGTACTTTCGAATCATTAACACTGACAATATATAAGGTGGGTATGTTTATGGTTCATACAGTGTTTCTCATATGTTATGTATGTTCCAAATACACAATGTATAGGTGGGGGGGGGTACTTCTTAGCTCATGTAAAGATGAAAGAAATCAAATGTGGGCAACATATTAGTTCATTTTTTCATATAATATAAAATGATATAAATTACATAAAATGTTCCCCTTCACTTTTTTTTTTAATGATAAACTGAAAAGGTCCTGCAACAAACCTTCTGCATCTCTAAAAGGTACAAGAACATTTTAGATTTTGTATTTTTATAATTTTTTTTACAGCCTATAGTCAAAGTACCACATTTAATTATACACATAACACATTTCATTGAATTTGGCCCGTCATTTAGGAGTAAAAGAGAACAAACGAACTGTTTTTTTTGTTTGAGAAATACAAAAGAGTATACCGGAAACCTAGCATGAATTTTGTGTAAAATATATTGGGTTTACAATTTTAAATGTAGTAAGAAGTAAGAATTGGTAGTCTAAAATTTCCTGTAGTATTATAAAAGAAAATGAGACAGCCACCAAATAAAAAAAAAAATCCGTCACGCAGATGCTGCGTAAACTAAGCAGATTTCCGACCTCACAAAGTACATTTACCTCAAAAAGTAAAGTCCAATGAGAACAATATTTGGTATTTATGCTTCAAATAATGAGCTTCATAATATAACAGCTGATCGTTAATATGACATTAGTAGGAGGGGTTTATATATTTTGAATTTAAATGACCTTAGGAAGTTATTTTTTTAATACTATTTTTTTTTGTTCTTTTACGCCTGTTTACTTTATTGGCGGGCTTTACTAACTCTCACTGATAAGAGCAATGATAACATCGTTATTCTATTCGTTCTATATTTTTCATTGGCGAAGGTCAACGCCATTGCTCACTTAATGCATTGAGTTAGGCGACTGGGAAGCTAGGGAAAATTCCTGTATTTCGGGGATTTTCCAAAGAGCACATGAAATTATTGACGTTGTGCATATTTCTCCATTCGGACCAATAACATAAATTAAAACAACAATTGTAAAGTTTTTTATTAGACATCCTAAAGAGGACAAGTAATAGATTGCTCCTCATTGGTTTACATAAAGTAAACGTTTTATTGAAACGGTTGCTTTATCTATCTATCTCTCTCTCTCACTCTTTTATCCTTCTTTACCTCCGATTTACCTTAAGGCTGCCTTTTATACAAGCAGTTCTTTCCAATTTCTTTTTTAAATTTTGAAACCCGAATTTTAATAGATCACAGTAGCTCGTCCTTACTACTCAGAAAATGAGCAGTGCGGTCAAGCCTAAATTCAATAAAATGTGGAGTGGTGAGAAATATTTAAAAATCAGCAAAAGTAAAAAAGTCTCTCTATCTCTCTCCCTCCCCCTCTCTCTCTCCCTCTCCCTCTCTCTCTCCCTCCCTCTCCCTCTCTCTCTCTCTCTCTCTCCCTCCCTCCCTCTCTCTCTCTCTCTCTCTCTCTCTCTCTCTCTCTCTCTCTCTCTCTCTCTCTCTCTCTCTCTCTCCCCCCCTCTCCCTCTCCCTCTCTATCTCCCTCCCTCTCCCTCTATCTCTCTCTCTCTCTCTCTCTCTCTCTCTCTCTCTCTCTCTCTCTCCTCTCCCTCTCCCTCTCTCTCCTCTCTCCCCTCTCCCTCTCCTCCTCCCTCTCCCTCTCACTGTCCCTCTCTCTCTCTCTCTCTCTCTCCCTCTCCCTCCCCGTCTCGCTACCTCTCTCACTCTCTCTCTCTTCCTCCCTCCCTCCCTCTCCCTCTCCCCCTCTCTCTCTCTCCCTCCCCTTCCCTCTCCCTCCCCGTCCCTCTCCCTCCCCTTCTCCCTTCCTCTCCCCTCTCTTCTCCCTCCCTCTCTCCCTCTCTCTCTCCCTCTCCCACTCCCTCCCTCCCTCTCCCTCCCTCTCTCCTCTCCCTCTCCCACTCCTCTCTCTCTCTCTCTCTCTCTCTCTCTCTCTCTCCCCCACTCTCTCTCTCTCTCTCTCTCTCTCTCTCACTCCCACCGACTGCCACACTCTCCTCTCCCCCCCTCTCTCTCTCTCTCTCTCTCTCTCTCTCTCTCTCTCTCTCTCTCTCTCTCTCTCTCTCTCCCTCTCTCTCTCTCTCTCTCTCTCTCTCTCTCTCTCTCTCTATATATATATATATATATATATATATATATATATATTCACATACGTATTCTATTAAGTCCACATCATACGATTGCTTCTGATCTGTACGAGTTTTCTTCATCTCCACTAGAGAGGTGGAATAAAAGTTTTTATTTTAAAGGGTAAACTTACTAAACTCACTTATTTAGTAAAGGTTCTAATTCTCAGGGGAGAATAAACTCATAAACAGGACAACTTAAAGAGGATATTCTGACCAATGCCTTAACACACTTGACTAACCCGAGTCCCACCGTTTTAGGTGACTGAAAAATGCAAATTCCGTCCTTGGAGTTCTTTTTCCTCATACCAAGTGGCTTCTTACAATGAAAGTTCTATCGAAGTAGTTGTTAGTTCCTATAAACAGTTCGTAATTCGCCGCACTTAATGTTAATCTACGTAATGCGAATGTTAATTAATGTTTACAGACGATCCAGGCTATTAACCAAGGGCTTGCTTTATAAAGTAAAAATGTGTTTATTTACATGAGCTCTAAGCGTG
Organism: Riptortus pedestris; assembly: GCA_019009955.1. Taxonomy (NCBI): domain Eukaryota; kingdom Metazoa; phylum Arthropoda; class Insecta; order Hemiptera; family Alydidae; genus Riptortus; species Riptortus pedestris. The sequence continues at coordinate 51,079,488 of CM032228.1, forward strand.
TTTGACTCTACCTTATTTATTATAATTATTAACTTCATCATAGCAATTTTAATTCTACAGCCTTATTAATAATTTTCATTTTTTTGGTATAATGATTTCTAATTCAAAGAACTGCTGATTATTCTTTAACACAATCTAACTCTAATGAAGGTATTAAATTGAAACTTATAACCATGCTTCAATACCAAATGCAATAACCAATATTTAAAAAAGTCCGTCACGGATAAGGAATTATTCCATATTGAACAGAAGTAGACGTCTTTATATCTTGCATAACCAAAAAAGTCCGTCACGCAGGGGCTGCGTAAACTAAGCAGATTTCCTATGTGAAGTTTTACAATAGAGAAATCTGCATACTGATAACACAATACCACCGTGATTAGATAATGAGAAATCTTTTAGTTAATTAAAATAAATTCCCAACTGAAACGGCTTCTGAATTGTAAGAATAATTTATATTTTAATAACTCAAATTTTAGTAGTCCAAGAACTAAAGAAGGGGGGGGGGGCTGATGAACAGAACGTATTTGCATAAATCTCACAAAGTAAAGAAGGTAAGGTAAGGTTAAAAACGACAGGTTAGAAGAAACTTCCGCCTGAGCCGAGAAATGACGAAGATGGCCGACGTAATCCGAACGCACAGACTTCATAAAAATGCAAATATCTCGGCTAATATTCAAGATAGAGAATAAATGTATATAACAATATTTATAGTAAATTTAATTTGCAATAAGATTGGTTCAATTCGATTTTTCGATCCGAAGCATAATAACGGAGTTATTTTGAATTTTCGAAAATCTCCCCTCTAAACCCCCTCTCCCTGGTCCGATTTCAGCCATTAACGAACTTGATCTGTCTTTTTACATAAAACTGTTAAATATCGAGTTTCGTAACGATCAAACAAAAATTGCGACCGCTAGAGCGTTAACAGACAAATATATCTATCTATCTATCTATCTATCTATCTATATATATATACAGTTTTGAACGGACCTCATTTTCTTCATCTCCTGGGTAGGATCGATGGACATTTGAAGCAAATTTTTGAAAATCGCGTTATGAGTACGACCTCAATAGCTGATTTCCCTTAAGGGAAATCTGCTAAACGTCCGTCACGCAGGGGCTGCGTAGACTAAGCAGATTTCCCACGTGTAGTTTTACAATAGAGAAATTTTACGAGAGCGGAAGAGTTAAGAAAACGGCAGACCTAGCTTTTGGCGGGTAACCCACTCTCATCCGTTATCCGCCCCGATTTCATAAAATTGCAAATATCTCGGTCAATATGCAAGATAGAGAATAAATGTATATAACAATAGTAAATGTAATTTGCAATAAGATTGATTCTATACAATTTTTCGATCCGACGTATAGTAACGGAAATATTTCAAATTTTAGAAAATCCTCCCCTCTAAACCCCCCCTCCCACTAGTCCGATTTCAGCCATTAACGAACTTGATCTTTTCTTTTTACATAAAACAACTAAATATCGAGTTTGGTAACGATCAAACAAAAATTGCGACCGCTAGAGCGGTAACTGACATATATGTTTGTGTATATATATATATATATATATATATATATATATATATATATATATATATATATATATATATATATACAGTTTTGAACGGACCTCATTTTCGTCATCTACTAGGTAGGATCGATGGACATTTGAAGAAAAATGTCGAAAATTCCGTCATGAGTACAACCTCAATAGCTGATTTTCCTTAAGGGAAATCTGCTAAAAAAATTAATTACTATTCCTGAACTATGTTTCTCCACTTTTTTAATTCTTTACATATTTTAATAGCATTAAAAATTAGAAAATTTAGCTCTATATCTGAACTATTATTATTGCCAGAAGTACAATTCGTGAGCCATATTTTCCAGATTTTAACTCTTTTGTAAGTATTATTATTATTGTACTTTATTTATTAAAGTCTACTTTATGCTGCAAAGGGTAATTGGGATGGGTTATCTACAGGTGACCACCGGGACTAAGGATCTTCATTAATGAGTCCGTCTCTAAATAAATTCGTGTTGCCGAGCTGAGAATCGAACTCCCGACTCTAGGTTCACTGAGTGGCATTAAGACCAACGCCTTAACCCACGAGGCTTACCTGACCCATTTATTATTATTATAGCAACTACCTAAGGTACCCGGTTTCACCCGATAAATCATTTGAGGCTGAATGATGATGGTATTAATTTTGGACTTTTCTTTGTACAATATTTTTACAGTTTCCCTTCTCAATGCTTAGGATTTACACCCGAGTCCGGCGTGCTGGGGATATGTTTATAATAAAAGCATTTGTTATGTACCTAATTCTACAAAATGAACAATATTTTTATATTACCCGTTTCCTGTGCATGTATCTTTTTTTATATATAACATAATCATAGATTATCATATTATTATAGTCAAAAATACCAAGTTTCGTTGATTTCGATTTAGTCTTCCATCTAACATGACCCCTTCTATAGTTTTTCGTGTATACGTCATTTATACTTCGTTATACGGCAAACTTGCATATAACAAAAGTTAATTTAAATAACCAAACAAACAACTATTGTTATATGCATGTTTGCCGAAAAATGCATAGATTACAAAATATCGCGATTTCATATTTCACACGTCCCTTATCAGGGAGGTGTTAATACCAAATAACATGCTGAGTTTCGTTTAGTTTGGTTGAGTCTTTTGTGCTATATAAAATTGTTGACTCCCAGTATAGTTTTTAGCGTATAACTCATTTATATTTCGGTATCCGACAAAAGTGTATATAACAAAAATTATTCTAAATAACAAAATAAACAATGTTTTTTTTTAACTATTTTTAATTTCAGCCCTCCCTTACAACCCTCCCTCCATTTCGTCTCAGAGAATATTAATATAGCCTAAAACCTAAGCCGAGTTAGTAATAATATACATACCAAGTTTCTTAAAATTCGGTTCAGCCGTTTACGATTCTATAAAGGACATACAGACAATCATTCATTCATATATATATATATATATTTTAAGACAACTAGTCAACGAGATTCTAATTGAATGTATGAACTATTTATTTTATAGCACTTAATACAGTCCGTAACTATGTTTACAAGATTCTAATTCAATGAATAATTATAATATGTTATGTTATCTAATAACTTTTGGTATAAGACTAATTGGGATGGGCTATCGACAAGTTACCACTCACTTCTAGCCAAGGTGTAACTAAGCATTTTATTAAATGATATTGTCACTAAATAAATTCTTATTGCCCTGGTGAGAACAAAACTCACGAGCCTACGTGAATAATTGTAATAGCAATTATATAAAATTCGTGAACTATGTTCACTAGATTTTGACTCTATATATGAACTATTATTGTAGAAATTAATTCAACCAAGTGAACGTTCAACAGGTTCTGACTCTGCGCACTATTATAATAGCAATTAAGTATAATAATTGTACTTGTACCTGTCTATGTATGTACTATTATTTTAGAAATTAAGGGAACAATTCGAGATCACCGTTCACAAGATATTAACTCCTTACACTCTTATAATGGAAGTTAAGTACCCTGGCGTTATGCCAAAGACCTTAGGAACATGTCAATCAGCCATTTCTGATTTCCTGATGTAAAAAGAATAAAAAACTTTATTCCTAGACTACCATGGAGTGAAAGGGAAAACAAAGAAAAAAAACTCTACTGAAAACATTGCATAGATGATCTAACATCATATTTATTAATGAAGAATTTTTTAATTTATTCTTGTTTTAATTCTCTGCGCTGATGCAATCAAAATTAAGTAGTAAACAATCGTATGTTGAAATCCTTTCGAAACTGTCATTATATAGTGTATTTAACTTTAGGTACTCTATTTGTCAACACCCAAAATATTAATTGTTGATTCCCATTAAACTAAATTTGAGATTTTCCTGACTTTCATGAAATGGGTTGTAAGTCATCTATAATTCCCTAGATTTAAACTGATGGATATTTTAATGTTGGCTAAGATCTTATTTTTCCTAAAATAATTAAAAAGGGTACAAACATGAAGATATAGTCTCCCTAATAGTTTTTTTGGTGTGTAAATTGAACTTATGACTTGGCAAAGAAGTTTGGTGATACTCCACACGAGTGATGGGGTCATCTACTTTTCTGCAATCTGCATCAGAACCTCCTCATTCATATAATTTCAGCAGATTTCCCTTAAGGGAAATCATCTAAGGGGTTTGTAATCTTGACTCGATTGTAGAAAACATTCTCCAAATTCCCGTTCTTACTTAGAGGGAGAATCACTATATTGTACAAATTTTTATACAGTTTGTGGGGCTGCTCAATTACATTGAGATGCTGAAGCACACAGTAACTTAGTCAATCCCTAGGACAACAGTAAAACAATACATATTGTATTTAGTCAGCTCAATAACTAAAATATTAACTAAAGTAAACACAGTCAGGAACCTAAAAGGTGAATGTCACTAGATATAAATTAGAAACATCATTATTGTACTAATATGATCCGTCGATCTATAATAAGATCACTGGTCAAAGAAAAATTAAAATATATGGTGGGAAATAATCCCTAAAGTATCAATCATGATCCCCTCGACCAAGGTTTGCAGAGCCTTCTTGTGTTTTCCCACCTCGTCAAAAAATGTCTGGGTACGTTTAGGGACCGTTCCTCGGGCACCGAACCACAAACCTATCACCAGAAAATCCCGCTCCCTAAATGGTTCCCTGAATTTCTCCGAGTAAAATTTAGTACATTTGTCGTAAATATTTTTCTTTTCCTGGTGGATCTTGTCCGCTTGATCAGGGTTGTTGCTCTCGTACCTTATCGTTGGGTCCAGAATGTACAAGAGAAAAGAGGTCAAAACTATATATATACACACATACATATGTACAAACATGCAAAGCCTGCTAAGTAATCATTTCAGGCTAGATTATTAAAGGAGTTATTTGTGTTTTCTGCTTTCAGTAAGCCCCAAGTCTTACTTATAGCATTTTGAAGTTAAACTATTATATCATTGAACACATCATACTCAGTTTTGGTCGCATAGACCTTTATTTATGGAAGTCGTCAATGAATATTTCAGTTTAATTATGTTGTAGTTTCTACAATATTTGTTTGATATTTATCGATGTTTCATGTACAAGTAAAGATGAAATAGGAGGAATGAGGAGTAGAGGAGGAGTAAGATGTCGATTAGCTTATAATTCCGTTATAATGAGACTTATTGAAAAACGTTATATAGTCAATCTTGTTAATAAATACACTAAAAGTGTGTTGTTCACGTGGAATATTACTATTTTAGCGTTTTCAGCATTTTTGAAACGTATTGATTTACGGCCCATATCTACTTAAACTTTAAATATTGTATCACTTCTTCTTCGCCGCTTCTAAGCGAGGATGAAGTTGTGAATAAAATATGACTTAATGACTTCATTCCCAACCGCGGGAAATCAGCTAAGTTTACGCATCCCCTAAGTGATGGACATTTAGTTGTTTTGACTAAATAAGACACATATATTGCCATGAGCCATTTTTCAATCAATCATTTAATCAGACATTTAAATAAATCTAAAATGAAAACAAAAATTACTCTGTAGAGGCCCCTTTAGGCTACTATGATCAGCTGGTACGGGTTGTCTACAGGTTACCACCCTTTTCTGCCCAGGGTTGGATGAAGGATTTTATTTATCTATACATCATTGCAAATGATAATTTATCAATATAAATGAATATCATTCAGCCCTTGCCAATTACTTAAATAACATTCTTTGGACCAAATTAAGTACAACAGCATTGTGAAATTAAATTGATTGATTTGTTTGGATCTCTAACCACATGATGTACATTTTATTTTTTTTGAAAAATTATATCTTTGGAACTTAGCGACATTTCAAGTTACAGAAATATTCACCTGGAAAATTGTGTTGTCATTCAAAGGACCTAGATCCATAGAACATACTTCAATCTACTGAATAACAATAAAAAACTGGTTCCATTTACCTGCAAAGATGAAAACAAAGGAAAGTCTGAAGTCGTAAGTGAGACGGCTGACGACATATTTAATTTATAATGATAAGACTCACAATTAGAGCGTCAAGGACTTTTTTGTAGCCGACTTTATAACATAGTAATAAAATACATTATTTGTATTCCGATAAAATGAATTTATTAATGCTTCTCTTGATTAGACGCCGTAAAATTCTACCGAAATTAAAGAGGGATTTACAGAACCAAATAATTCTGGAAAACGCATTTGCAGTTATCAACGACTTTATGTTTTTATTGGCTGGTGCTTGATGTGTTTCAGTACTTTTGTAATTTCCATAGGTATTGGAATGCATAAAGAACTTATATTTTGAATATTATTCCAGAAAATTACAAGGCTCCACAGAAAGTAGTAAGTTAAACTGTCATATACAGAATAAATCTGATTATTGTAATATATATATATATATATAATTAATGTTAGTATAATGAGAGAGTTTGGACTTACGATTTCTTAAAACGAAGAAATGTTTTCAGAGATCTGACAAAACTTTGTGACAATAAAAATGGACTTTGAAAGAATTCATCTAATTAGAAACAAGAGTATTTTTGTGAGATAATCTACCCACAATTTTTGATTCATTGTAGAAAATATTGTAAGAAGTGAGATTCCTAGACTCTACTCACATTTAAATATACATTTAAGGGGATATAATGTCTTCACTAAACTATGTTCTTTGTAATCGCTCGGATTTCACAGTTTATGGGGAATAAAGTAAACTGAACTATTCTTTTCATGAGCGTCCAGTTTCTGTCAACAAGATTATGTATTCAGTAATTAAAACCCAGATTTAGTAATTAAATAATGAAATTAGTTAAAGTGTAAAAAATGTTCTCGGTAAGCCAATTAGAATTTAACAGGTAAATTATTTTATATATTTTTAAATTTCTTCAGAACTGAATAATGTTAAGTGCCGTAAAGTTACATCACTACGAGCCATAGTAATCGCGTTTCTTGGATTATTGTTAATTGAAATTCGGAGTGATTTGGACATTTTTGGAGTAAAATGCTGGAAAACTCTTAATTACAGAGTAATAAAAATGAAGAGTACAGCAAATATTTTATATTCTAATTAGCTTTATTTTTTATTTGTGAATCTAGTTAGTGGCATAGTCTGGCGATGACATACACCACTATCATATCAAGAACATGTTATCCAGTTTATGTTGCAACATTTTACTACTCGACTTAGCGGGAAGTGCGTTCCAATGCTACTTCGTATCTCTTTGCGATCAAGGCCATTTTTTCACTCTCTCAGTTTGCGGAACAGTTGTCGTAGCCAGTCAGCTGAAATCATCATAACTGCTTCCTTCAACATTCAACGCGCAACATGAGAAGCGAAAAGAAAGAAGAGTCCATCCCATACTATTATACAGAATGTGAGTTTCCCCTGATTCCATTAACTGCTAATTAATTAATGCTCTCATATAGTTGGAACTAAGTTTTAAATCAGTGGTTTCGGGTCATCAGACAGACCGTGGCTCCACCAAGAGAACTGTTTTGTAAAACAGGCTATAAAAATGATTGACGTGCCCTTCATCCGTTAGATATTTAACATAATTGAATATTCTAAGGCTTTGTAGGGGGGTTTGAAAAATTCCGGACACACACACACATCCATATACATACATAAAGATCGAATAAGTCGCTGAATTATCAGATTCCCCATGAGGGAAATCAGCTATTGAGGTCGTATTCATGACGCGATTTTCTTCAAATGTGCATCGATCCTACCCAGGAGATGACGAAAATGAGGTCCGTTCAAAATTATATCCGTTTTATACATAAAGATTTAATATCTCCGTTATTATGCGTCGTATCGAAAAATTATATAGAACCATTCCTATTGCAAATTTAATGTTCTATAAATGTTGTTATGTACATTTTTTCATTATCTTTATTATTAACTCAGATATTTGCATTTTTTAGTTTTCGGGCTTCAGTAAACCCCCACTCCTACTCGTCTCAAATTAACAATATTCTATTATGTTATGAAACACTTTATTTGAAGCTTAAATACCAGATATTGTTCTCATGGAACTTTTAATTTTTGAGATAAGTACAAAAACGTGACGCACGTAGGAAATCTGCTTAGTTAACGCAGCCCCTGCGTGACGGACTTTTTAATGAAAAGACTTAAAAAAATATACACAGCAGTTGAGAAATATATTTTTGTTTAAATTCTTTTGAGAATTTATGAATTCAAAAATTAATGGATATAATGGCTGTTAAAGAAGGGCGAGGTATCTCTGTGGGCTATTTTTTAAATTTTATTTAATCCATTTCAGGTACCTTAATGACTTTCTACAACGTCTTGAAGCTGCATGAAAAAGCTGGGAGACCTGTTGACATTGTACATGTAAATTCATTGATCACCTTGACATGTTGTGGCGGTCATGCAACCAAAAAAGTAGGAAATCTTTCGCCCAAGGTCTGCGTTTTGATGTAAATAAAGTAAATAAAATAACATAATGAGTGAAGAATTTAAAATCCGAATTGTACGTGTGACTCAACTATAGGTACGTGGAATTTAACAAATACAATGCTATTTAGTAACATTTAAGTTTATTTATGAAATAAAAAGAAACATTTATAATTAACTGAAACATAATTTTCTCTCATTTAGCCCATCTCAGTGATATAAAGCTGGAAGCAATTATCATTGACAGATTAAAATAGTTTTGAGTGAAGCTTGGGTTAGTGAAGTTGCACAATTATTTGTGAGAAGCATACATGACCTAATGTCACATTTAGTAGTGCCTTAGCTTTGAATGCAACGAGGTAGAAAACCCTTGGAGATGCACGTTCGTTTACTATTTAACTAAAATATATTTTTTCTATTATAAAAAAAAAAATCGGATGTGGACATCATATGATTCTTTCCTCTCCTATTAAATAATATCTGAATATAACATATTAATTTTATTGAAAACAATTTTCTAAAGCTAGTGCTGTAATTTGTAATGAATCAGAATCAGTTTTATCTCAATCACTCAAATTTTAGTAATCCAAAAACAAAAGAAGGGGGGGGGGGTCAACAGAACGTATTTGCATATATCTCACTAAGTTCAAGTTACATGTATCACAATTGTTTTTATTGAATGAAACCAAATATTGTTTTCATTCAATGAAAACAATATTTGGTATTTAGGCTTCTTCGAATAATATGGTTTATTATATAACAGAGTATTGTTTATGTAACACTAGCAGAAGTGGAGGATTACTGATGGCTGAAAAATGAAAAACGCAAATATCTCGGTTAATATTCAAGATAGAGAATAAAAATATATAATAATATTTATAGTACATTTAATTTCCAATAAGATGTATTCTATACACTTTTTCGATCCGACTTATAGTAACGGAGATATTTTGAATTTTCAAAATTCTCCCCCTCGGCTCCCTCCTCCTCAGTCGATTTCAATCAAAACAGGAGGTGCAATACTAGACGGTGCAACAGTAATAAATATAAAATTTCAATATTATAAGTCAAGTCGTTTTTGTAGTTATGCGATATACATACATATGTAGGTAAGTTCATACATACGACCGATGACACCTCGAAACTAGCCAAAATGGGTTCACGGAAGGCCAAATAGGAAAAGTTTGTTGAAATCCAAACATTTTCGTGATTTCTGTACTTCGTACAAGTAATTATAATAAAAACATTAATTTCCTATAAATGAGCCTGCATTCTCAACATGAAGACAGAAAAATAAACGAAATGCAGAATGCAAATTAAACTGAGCTGGAGAAGTTTTTGGTATTTAAGTTTTTTAATTAAATTTATATTGTACTAAAGATTTATTGAATTATTTATTGTGAATTAATTCTTGTATCCCAACAATTTCAATTTTTTTTTTTAAGTTCTTAGATTTTACTATAATCGGATTATATTTTGTATTTAATGGTCTTATATGAATAAATATCGTCTTTAACTTTAAATACACTGAATTATTTTTTTCTTTAGAGTCAGAGGCCTGATAAGGCAATAAAAAATCTCACGAGCATGCAGACTGCGTATAATCCACCTTATGTACGCAGATAAAACAGTCAAGTGGTCTGAACCACACGTGAAGCATATGTGTCTGGGTATTATTTTATTAGTGGCATTTCAATTGTTTACTTGTTTATTTATTTTTTATGGTGTCAGGGTTTCCAATAATTGGATGGAGTTCTTCCAGAACGTTCTTAATGACCATCTAATTATTCAATACCAAAATACTTTCTTCGAATGTCGAATAAATAATTCCTATCATTATCCTTTTCTAGTCACAATGAATAGACAAACACACACACACGCATGTCCTCTCAGACTCATTAGCATACATACGCATTTTTTTAAATTTATTTGTTTCTTTCTTAAAGTACCCATTAAGACAGAAAGGGACTGGTCAAATATGCATATAAAATGCGTATAAATGAACAACATAGTACTTCTGACTGAATAATGAGAAATAAATTGTCATTACTAATATAAATATGCAAATATTATACGTGTAGCTTTAAATTAATTCAGATGAATGTAAGAATCCATTATTAAACAAAACTGTATTACAATGTTACAGCATGTGGATAAAAAGACCGGCTTCGTGGAGCATAATAATTAAAATTGATATTTTCTACACCTAACACATGTAAATTATATAAAATCCAAGAATTTTCAGGTTATAAGAAAATCGAGTCATGCTTCTCTGTAGAGGCGTTGAGCTGTTAAATAATAAAAGTCCGTCACGCAGGGGCTGCGTAAACTAAGCAGATTTCCCAAGTGAAGTTTTACAATAGAGAAATCTGCATACTGGTAATAAAAGCCCACCATGAGTAAATACAAACGGTAATAAGAAATCTTTCAGTTACTTTTAATAAATTCCCAACTGAAACGGCTTCTGAATTGTAAAAATAATTTATATTTTAATAACTCAAGTTTTAGTAGTACAAGATCTAAAGAAGGGGGGGGGGCGGATGAACAGACCGTATTTGCATGAATCACACAAATGACGAAGGTAAGGTTAGAGACGACAGGTAAGGTTAGAAGTAGCCTCCCACCTGAGCCGAGAAGTTACGAAAACGGACGAACTTATCCGAACAATACCCGACCACAGCCTTCATAAAAATGCAAATATCTCGATTAATATTCAAGATAGAGAATAAATGTATATAACAATATTTATAGTAAATTTAATTTGCAATACGATTGGTTCTATACAATCTTTCGATCCGATGCATAATAACAGAGATATTTCGAATTTTTGAAAATTCCCCCTCTAAACCCCCCCTCCCACTGGTCCGATTTCAGCCGTTAACGAACTTGATCTTCCTTTTTACCGAGTTTGGTTGATTAAATACCGAGTTTGGTGACGATTAAACAAAAATTGCGACCACTAGAGTGTTAACAGACAAATATATATATATATATATATATATATCTGTATATATATTGTATATATATATATATTATATATATATATATATATATATATATATATATATATATATATATATATATATATATATGTAGTTTTCTACGGACATCTTTCTCGTCATCTCCTGGGTAGGATCGATGGACATTTGAGGAAATTTTTCGAAAATCGCATCATGAGTACGACCTCAATAGCTGATTTTCCTTAAGGGAAATCTGGTAAAAGCTCCGTGACACAGGTGCTGCGTAACCTAGGCGGATTTCCCACTGGAATATGATACACTTATGGTCCATTATCAGTATCTATTTTCTATTATCTATCTAAGCAGGAATTCAAATTGGTGGTTGGACTTGTCATGTTTAGTCGCATAATAAATATCCGTTTAAAACAATATTTGGTATTTAAGCTTGAGATAAGATGTTTCATGGTACCCTGGGCTTATTTTTAACGTGCTCTGACTAAAAAGAGGGGGGGGGGTGTTTACAGAAGGATCAAAATTAAAAAGATGCAATTATCAGAGGTGGTATTCGAGATAGAGAAGAAGTTTGCACAACAACATTTATAGAAAAACAAATTTTCAACAAGATGGCATATATAGGTACATTTTTTCGATTTGACTCATAATAACAGAGATATTTCCTCAATTTTCGGATTTCAGCCTATAACGAACTTGCTTTAGTTTTACTCGAAATCCTTAAATAACGAGTTTGGGCTCTACCGCTAGAGCGATCTCAGACGAATGTTTTTATATATAGCTATAGATATGTATGTATATAATTTTGAATGAAACTCACTTTCATCATGTTCTAGGTAGTATCGATGAGCATTTGAGGCAATTTTTCGGAAACCGCGCCCTGAGTACAACCTAAATAGTTGATTTCACTTGATGGAAGTCAACTAATAAAATGAATAGAATGTTGAATACTTTTGCTTAAGAGAAATCAGTTATTGAAGCTTTACTTATGATCTCATTTTCAAAATATATAAGTAGAAGTAAGCTAATATATCACGGGAACGTTTATTTCAAGCTTAAACGATGTACTGTGTTCATTGGCCAAGAAGGAGGGAGGTTTAGATAAGGGGTAAAATAAAAACAAAATCTAATTATTTGCTTAATTGAGTTTCGGCTAGAAAAATATTTCTTCTTGCAAATGTAATGTTCTAATCATTTCTTCTCTAACTCAAGTATATACCGAAGTATTTGCATTTTATAGTTTTCAGTCTTCTCTAAACCCCACTCGTTCTTATGCTCGTTGCACAGCAATGCTCTACTGTACGTCTCATGAACATCTTATATTTCAACAACAAAGGCTTCTTATTAAAGTTAAAATGGTGAATAGACGTTGTCAGACTAGCAGCTTTTCCAGCAGATGGGCTGCATTGTTAACGCAACTCTTGCTGGACCGAATTTTCTATAATTTGAAAGGTCCTATTGGTTCATTCAATACTTAAATTAGAATAACGCCAGGAACAAAAAAAAACATAGTTCCCATTTTAGGTCAAGGTTCCAACAAATTGAATAATAACATTTATAGAAGCTGTTATATCTAATTAATTGATAGAGAGTTTGATAAATATTGAAATTTTATTTGACACTTAATTTCCTGAATATAGATAATTTGTGTCAAGTGAACCTGAACAATCCCACATAATCAATCTAATTTCAGACAGTTTACGGTGTCCAATTGACTATTGTAAATTAATAAAAACATGATTAACAATATGTCATTAGTATTCTCGTATGATGAAAGCACTGTTTGTATGTCTGATTTGAAGGATTGATAATCATGATATCTATCATGGGATGAGTATTTATGAACAATAATAGTGATACAGTATTTTAAACTGTTTACTAATTAGCTTGAGAGTATTATTTATTTTATGAAATGAACATGATTGACTAATTATGTTACAAATAATGATGTATGTTATTTTATAGTAGTCAATTTGAAGAAATAAGCTCGGTACCACTTCACTACAGGTTTGAGAAAGGAGAGCTTTAATAAGAATATTCGGAGTACCTCAGATGGTGAATCAGAACCAGTGCTGAAGTAATGAGCTGAATTGCAAAAATCACATCGTCCGTAATATTAAACACGGCAGACTCTCAACTGGGGAAAAAGATACGTAGACTGGGCATCCGTAAATAGAGAAGTAATAATTACAAAGTATATAAATATACTTCTCACAGGTACAGCTGAAGCTAAGCAGAATTTCTATGTTCTGGATTGACAGAGTAGTGATCTCATCTTACCATATATTCTCGATTTCGAAGTAAATATCCGATGAGTAGAAGTAGGGGTATAATAAGATCTAAAAACAAGAAAATACACCAATAGTTTAACACAATTAATCTTATAACCTTTTATATATATACGACTCATACTAACAGAGATAATATGGATTTTCAAATTTCACTATCTATTCCATGTTCGGAATCTGCCATTAACTAATATGACCTTTAGTCTCTAATAAAACAGTTAAATATTGAGTACGATATAAGCCAATTAAACATTTTCGAGTTAAGTACGTTAAATATTGTACCTCAGTCAGTAAAAGTTCAATGAAAACAATATATTGTATTTAAGCTTCCAATAAAGTGGTTCATGATATAACAGCTTACCGTTAATATGATGTGAGTAGGAGTGGGGGTTTACCGAAGGCCGCAAACTAAAGTATGCAAATATTTTGCTTAATATTCATAATAAAGAAAAACGTGTGTATAACATCAGTTATAGAACAATGCATTTGCAATATGATTCTATACAATCTTTCGGTCCAACCATAGTAGTATAGTAACATACTTATTTCAAATTTTGGAGTTTCTCCCTATAATCCTACCCTTTCCGCCATCAGCGGAACCAAATTTCCTCAAATGTCCATCGATCCTACCCAGGAGATGACGAAAATGAGGTCCGTTTATAATTATATATATATATATGTCTGTTAACGCTCTAGCGGTCGCAATTTTTGTTTGATCGTGACCAAACTTCATATTTAAGCGTTTTATGTAAAAAGAAAGATCAAGTTCGTTAATGGCTGAAATCGAACCAGTGGGAGGGGGGGTTTAGAGGGGGGATTTTTCGAAATCCCTCGGAATTCGAAATATCTCCGTTATTATGCATCGGATCGAAAAATTGTATAGAATCAATCTTATTGCAAATTAAATTTAAATAATGGTCAATAGATTTCTTCTGTATTGCTATTTAGATGCCTTATCTATGCTTTCCTCTCCGCTGTTCTTTTCTAAATTCAGTAACCTCTTTGGATGCTATGGAGAAATCATACAGGGTATGTGCTATTATACCCTGCTGCCCTGGATCAGTAACTGATCATAGGGCTGGCAGTGCGTGTAGTTAATCTCCTTCATCCACTATCCTTCATACTGCTGATATGAAGTAGACACCTCTTCAAGTCCTGAGAGATGGAAGTGCACAAGCCTACCCTTTACACGTCAATCATGAGGTTACCAAAGTATTTACCCTAAAGCATGCGTGCTAGCGCCGACCCCAGACGGATCATCGCTCGTTAAGATCGCTTCAGGAACCAGTCAGATTTCAACATTACCGACGGTTCATATATAGTTGATTCTTATAGCCCTTTCCTCCACCAAACCAACTCTATAATTAATGTTTACCATGAAACTAGTATAGTTTAGGATACTCTCCATAGGGCAAATTCAAGCATCGTAATCTTCAGCCATTTGCATTTTCTCCCATTCATCATCTCTTTTATGAAATCTCCCACAGCATTAATAATTGAAACTGTGACAAAAGAAATGTAGCCGCAGAATTAGGTTGGACAGATAACCTGGTGAGTCATCATAAAAAGGTAATTGAAATGATATCCTAGGCCAATGAGATGATTACTGCTTCAAAACTTTACAGGAAGCTTTACAATGTATGTAGGACTTTGACTCGAAACACGTCTGAAGTTTGAAGGTTTGGATGGTTCCTATAGTTTGAGACCAAAGCTCCAAAATCGCCTGTGAAATGTCTTGTGCACTGTAAACTTTTTTTCAGTTGTGGTGAGGTTTTTCATCAAAGAGAGATTTTACTGTCCAAATCTAAGATTTAGTTTCTGCAATTAAATAATAAGTTTAACAATAAGTTTCGTGTGAGTGCACCCCAGGTGGCAGATTAAAGAAATTGTTTAAGCTGAAAGGAGTTCAGCATTGAAGTTTATAAGTTGACATTTGGTTTCATTGGTTTTAAAACACCAGTTTTCATACAGTTGAAGTTGTGAGGAAAGGATTGCTGTGTCATAGGCAAATTTTGCTTTAGTTGATTGATTGGCTAGGACTGCCAACTGAATATATTTCATAGAGGATGAGACCCAGGACACTATTCTGGGGAACGCTCGCTTCCTCTGGGCAGTACTCTGAAATTTCGCGCACTAACCTAACAGTTTGATAAGCTGAATTTAAAGCGCTGAAAATTTGATTTTTAAGTTAATCGAGAAGTGCAGCCATATGCGAACAAACGTGTGAGCCACGTCGCTAAAAGCTACTCTGTAACATTTTTTTAGCAGATTTCCCTTCAGGGGCTATTGAGGTTGTACTCATGACGGAATTTTCGACATTTTTCTTCAAATGTCCCTCGATCCTGCCTAGTAGATGACGAAAATGTACTCATTTTCGTCATCTACTAAGTAGGATATATATATATATATATATATATATATATATATATATATATATATATATATATCTATCTATCTATATATTTGTCTGTTACCGCTCTAGCGGTCGCAATTTTTGTTTGATCCTTACCAAACTTCATATTTAAGCGTTTTATGTAAAAAGAAAGATCAAGTTCGTTAACGGCTGAAATCGGATCAGTGGGAGGGGGGGTTTAGAGGGGAGGATTTTCGAAAAATCAAAATATCTCCGTTACTATACGTCGGATCAAAAGAGTGTATAGAACCAATCATATTGCAAATTAAATTTACTATAAATATTGTTCTATACATTAATTCTCTATCTTGAATATTAACAGAGATATTTGCATTTGTATTCTGCGTGTCACCAATAGGCTATGTTCGGAGTTTCCGACGAGAGCTCTGGTGGCCGTTTCTATAACTATCGTCTCTCGTGAATCGGTTTAGAGGTTAGGTTAACTGTTAGAAACTACTGGGTTATTACGCCCTAAATAATGTTTTAGGTTTAGAGGTTTTTTACTACTACAGTTGTTATTAGGCAGATTTCTCTATTGTAAAACTTCACGTGGGAAATCTGCTTAGTTTACGCAGCCCCTGCGTGACGGACTTTTCTTCAAATTTCCATCGATCTTACCTAGGACGGAAATGGGGTCCGTTCAAAACTATATATATATATATATATATATATATATATATATATATATATATATCTATCTATATATTTGTCTGTTACCGCTATAGCGGTCGCAATTTTTGTTTGATCGTTACGAAACTCGAAATGTAGTCGTTTTATGTAAAAATAAAGATCAAGTTCGTTAACGGCTGAAATCGGACCAGTGGGAGGGGGGGTTTAGAGGGGAGGATTTTCGAAAAATCGAAATATCTCCGTTACTATACGTCAGATCGAAAAATTGTATAGAATTAATCTTATTAAAAATTACATTTACTATAAATATTGTTTTATACATATTTTCCGTATAATGAGTATTAACCGAGATATTTGTATTTTTTGTAATGAGTTCCGCTTTCAGTAAACCCCTACTCCTACTAGGGACATATTAATAATAAGCTGATATCTAATGAACCACCTCATTATTAGGTTAAATACAAAATATTGTTTTCAACAAACCTTTATTTTACGAGGTACAAACAAATACGTTGTTGACCCCCCCCCCCCTTTTTTTTCTTGGACTACAAAAATCTGAGTGATTGAGATAGAAATTATTTTGATTCATTTCAAATTACTCCACTAACTATAATAAATAGTTTCCAATAAAATTAATATTTTATATTCAGATATATTTCTTTAATTGTTTGTTTTTCCGGTCTATCTATCGATACTGCACTACAAGGTTGGCTAACCTGTTTGTTTACAATCCCGCCGTATTACGTTGTAGGTTACGTTCTATTATTAATTACAGTACTAGATATAATAAATAGTTATATGAATAAAATTTATAACTTATATTCAAATATATTTCCGTAATTGCTTTTATTTCCGGTAAAACCTGGCTAACCTGATTGTTTAGAACTCAGGCTGTTTGCTATCAGGAAGGTTCTTACCATTTGACTTGCCCTTTATTTGTTTACTTAATATTCACAGCAGTATTAAGTCTTACAAATAATGGATATTCTGTGGTACTATTTAGTGTTGGTGTAATAAGTGTTCAGAGCGCTGCTATCATTAACGGTAAGTCCATCTTTTGTGTTCTTGTTGTTTTTTGAGATTGAATTGTTTTTAATTTAATCTCGGAGCCTAACGGACGAGAGTTACTTTCCCGCCAAAAGCTAGTTCGGCCGTTTCTTTGACTGGCTCGGCTCTCGTGAAATTTCTCTATTGTAAAACTTCATGTGGGAAATCTGCTTAGTTTACGCAGCCCCTGCGTGACGGACTTTTTAGCTATAAGAAAGAGGAGACGTGATCGGTTCTTAAACCATTGGTGGGTGGGAATAATACTATGAAAAATGAAGTTTTGAGAAATTCTTTTACGGAGTATTTTAGAAAGGGATGATTCTGGTAGCACGATTCGGAAAAAATATAATCATGAAATATTTCCACAGAACAGAGAAATGATGAATTTTTATTATTAATTAATTATTACGGGCTAATATACTCAATTAACTGGGCCTTTATCATTTTCCAGTTCTTTAGAAACTTCAAATAGTGTTAACATAAGCTTAGTATTATTATTAAGTATTTTAGCCTATCATTGTATGTGTGGCGGAAAATGTGCTTGGTTTATGCAGGACCTACGATTTCTTATGGTTTAACATTTTCTGTTAACAAATTTTCAATAATTATTATTAATGGTAGCAGGAAAGGTCAATTTATCAGCTAAACTTGGGCCTTTAGTGTATGTTTTAAGGACAGTGTTTTATCATTTCCTACAATTTGCTGTACCTCCAACCTAATAGTGTATCTTAAATAATGGGATTGGTTTAACAGAGATTATACATCATTATTAGAATATTTATCATATGACTACATGTCTCATTTTCTAAATTACAATTTCCCTATGAACAATTAAATGGCATCCCTATCTGAAGTGAAGTTGTCGTCATAAGATCGTAATGTAGTAACTCTTTTGCATGAAATATTTGATTAAAAATGGTTGTGAGTCCTTGATCGAACATCCATCTGCATGGAATAGAAATCGTTGTCCATGAATCGCAATGAAATATGCTCCAGACTTTAAGAAATATAAAGTTGCCCAAACCGGTTATTTGAGTAAACAGTAATAAATTAGAAAAGTGTATTGCATTAGTGTCCTTATTTGAGTTCCAAAATAACTCATGTAGAATGCTTAAAGTGTATGCTCGGAATTGATATAATAAAATATCGCCGGGTTTACCTGTGATAATCATACATTTTATTACGTGTTAATGTTCTCGTTGTAGATTCTATAAAATAATGGAATTCCTCATATATGCGCTAAATAATATTACTTCTTCTTTTTGTGATACGGAAAACAGTTAATTGAATTTACTTTAAATGCGATTCTGATTTAGGTGTCTTACTTCTGGCGAAAGCGGTTTGATACGAATATAACATAGAAGTTGGTTAGAATTTCTATTTAAATTCGGCAAGGATGAATCTTTTGCCTCGTTTTAGAGCATTGTAAAAATGATTGTGGAAAAACGAAATTCTTGTCTTCCGTTCACTTATTTCGTACACTGTTACATAAAAACTGTTCGAAGGATTTCAATAAAATTCATTTAACGAAGACACTTTTCGTATTTCACCGTGTAATAAAGTAATTTCACTTCTTAAAAAGTATTTTATTTATATTCTTTTTAATAGATGTTTCTAATTTTATAACAGTTAAAATATTATAATGTGTAAGTTTATTACCATACTAGAATAACGATAGCAATTCATTCATTATTATTATTGTTATTTAGATCATTTCATTTTAAAAATGCTATAAACTAATTTTGTTTAGAAAATGTAAAACATTTCAATTCTCCCTCTAAGCATTTTACTCTTTACTTGAATATTAGTGTTGTTACAAATATTTTTCACTTAAGCTATTATACCACTAAACGTAAAAAAAACAGCTTAAATTGACAGTCTTTAATGGTGCTTTAAAAATATTTCAAAATATACAATTTATAGAATTCTTCATACAAGATATTATTAGTATTTATAAAATTTAAGTTTTTTTTCCAAATGAGTATTTAAAGCTTAAGTCTCTTGAAGTATTTAAGATTATCTGGTAGAAATAAGTCTAATATGTTTGCAGTTTATGAAACTTTTGTCACAAAATATTTCTATAAAGTTTATTTTTATTGGCATAAATATAAATTTAATTACACTAGCCTCTGATGGATGAAATCTAGTTTAACAAATGGAACACTGTTGACGCAGTTCACCATAGCAACTGCGTTGGCAGCATTGTCTCCACGCGGCAGAAAGCTGAACAGTGACGTCATACGACCATTCACGTGTATCTCAGCTCCAGCCATACATTTCTTTTCTCACCTGGTTACTTCACCTTATTTCATTGCAATTCAATTGACAACTGAATTTTTACAAGGGAACATTTACTAATGATGCTGCAATCAAAACGCCCTTTATGAAAACTAATAATATACCCGGTCTCAGGTCATATATATACCTATATGTGTGTGTGTGTGTGTGTGTGTGTGTGTGTGTGTTTGTATGTGTATTTGATAGTTGCCAAACTCGATATTTCATGTGTCTAAAAACTAAAGAAAAAAGTTTTAACAGATAGCCCGAGAAGGGACATCAGTTATAGAAGTAGTACTCATAACGAGATTTTCGAAAAATTTCCTCAAATGTCCATTGATGGAGATTACAAAAATGAGGCCCCTTCAAAATTGTGTGTATATATACTTATATATTTGTCTGTTAACGGTCTAGCGGTCGTAACGTAAGTTTTGTTTGATGGATATCAAACTTGATATTTAAACGTTTTATGCAAAAATGAAGATGAAGTTCGCTAATGGATGAAATCAGACAAGGGGGATGGGGGGGGGTAGAGAAGGGAATTTCGAAAATTCTTAATATCTCCGTTATTATGCGTCTGATCGAAAAATTATATAGAATCGATCTTACTGCAAATGTAATTTTCAGTTAATTTAAGTTGATATGCATATGTTTTTACTATCGGTAATATTAGCCGAGCTATTTGCATTTTATATTTTCCGGCTCTAAGGAAACTTCCACTACTACTCATGACATATTAACAATAAGCTGTTATATTATGAAGCACTTTATTTGAAGTCTAAATACCAAATATTGTTCTCATTGAACTTTTACGTTTAGAGATAAATGTAAATATGTGACGCACGAGGGAAATCTGCTTAGTTTACGCACTCCCTACGTTAAAATGGGTATAGAGGGCTGATGTTCAGAGAAAAGGTGAACTGTAAAATTACAAATATCTTTCTGATCTGCGGAATGACAATTGTTTAGATCAATCCTGTTTTCATCTTGAGATTTAACAGTTGTAGAATATCAAGTAAAAAGAAGTTGAAAATGTATTGTGACAACTTTGCTATTAAAATAGCTATGAAGTGTAATAGTTGTTTATTATTTGAATTCCTTGACATACTTAGTATATTTCCAGAATATTTTTTTTTCCAGCTCTATTTGCATCTCAACTCTCAGTAGAGTTATTTGTTGTATTCCCGCGCATACAATGAAAGTTTATTTAGTCACGAACTCGCGAAATACAATCCCTTGTCCCTACCTGGGTAAAAAATTGTGATAAACTGGAGGCAAACCGTCACCACGAGCCATACTCTCGTATTGGAGACGTGAGTTAAAAAAAATAATCAGGTCAATAAATCTAAAGAAACTTTTTATAAAAATAGAAATATCTTGACGTAATAAGTCCAGAAATAATACTGAATTAAATATGAATAAAGGTTTTCATTCTGTAGTACTTGTTTAAGATAGTACAAATCCCCAGTCTAATCTGATTGAGTTAATTCAAATTGAATTGATTATATGGTATAAATATTTTTATTGTATTGGGATCTGTATACAAACGAATGCTCAATGCCAACTGCTTCTTATGATTATTATTTTAATCTTTTAGAACTCGTATTTTCATATTTTGTATCGAATATATTTCATTCTAAATATTATCAGTGCTGTAAAATTACTACTCTTTAAAAATTAGTCCAAATGCAAAAATATGAGGGTAGCCCAATAATTCTACTATCAATATAAAACTGATTTCTTTTACTATTATATTAATGTTTGTTATTAATACTGTTATTGTTATTAAATAACGCCCACTTGGTGCCACTATGACTATTTGGGACGAGTTAAATAGCACCCTTTTCTAGCAAAAGTGGCTTTTATTTATGAGTTGGTCAGTAAATAAATTCTTCAGGTAAGAAAAAAAAGCCTCGTTCCTTCACTGTTGTTTATTTGTTGCGACAGAGCGCTTTCAGAGAATACGCTCCATCATCAGTGCCCTCTTCACAAAGATGTGGCAGGAACCAAGGATTCCCTTGGTGAAGAACGAGGCGTTTTTTTTCTTACCTGAGATAATAATTCCTTCACCATCCAGCACCTCAAAAATGGAAATAAATTCCTATTGCCAAAGCGAAAACGAATCCATGACTGCAGCTATACCAATCGTGATTAGGACCAACGCCTTAACTCACATGGCTAATCCGTGACCTCTATTGAATGAATGGTTTTAGACATTTTTCTTTTCTTGTGATTACTTATTTAGATTTCTTTAACAATAGTCAAGAAGAGATAATCAATAAAAATAGTTTACATTACTTTTTTTCACTTTTAGCCTTTGAATACTGTTATTGTATGTTACTATAACTGAATAATAATAATCTGTATGTACACAGTAGACCTGTTTTCCTCTACAATACGTTTCATTTTGACAGGGAACACTTCAGCTCCATCTTCAGTGCCTTTTTGAAGAGCGTTAGAGAGGGCTGGGTTGCACCACGGCTACCGGCCGACTCCCCACGGGGACCAAAATAAGACGTATTGAAGAGGAAAACAGGCCAAATGTGAACAACCAGATTAATTTGTTCCTTTTCCTCCCAGCTTCCCTAGAAGAAATTAAGAATAATAATTAAAAAAAATATAAGAAGATTTTAATAACTGACATTGATAATTCGTCATTGTTGTAATTGAAGTATAAATTTTTAGATTGTAATAAGCCAACTACAATGAAATTCTAATGTTCATTCAAAAATTATGGAAATAAAATAATTTTTAAGTGGAATAATTTTATGATACGATGAAATATGAGGATAATTCTAACAAATGCCTGGTTTTCTGGTCTGCCACTTACCACTTGTAAAATGTTTGTTTATTCTTATTTACGTCCACTTTATGCTACTATGGCTAATCGGGACGGGTTATCTGCAGATTACCATCCTTTTCACTTGTAAAGTTATTGTAACTAACTCTGACCTATCTTTCGCATATTTGGGCAACAAAATATGTAGTGGTTAAAAATCACTTTAGCCACGTCTTAGAAGTCCAAATATTATCACTAGGCCTTTGCAGACATAACATAGACCTACCTTACAATCTGGACAAACTTCTAAATATCAAAAGTACATATCTGGACGTTTAATTAACATATTTAAAACAAGTACACATATACAAACTTATGTAACACCCAGACTATTCTTATTTCCAGAGGAGTATAGCCATAAAGGTTTAATCTCAACACAATGTAATACCAAATGTAATGTAAAATTTCATTTTGTGTTACCTCGAGTGTGCATCCGTGTGTGTATGTGTTCGATTTTTAATGCTTGTGTAAGATTTTACAAACTTTCAAATAAATTCTTATTTATTTATTATAAATTACTACTAACCATAGTTTTATTTGCTTTTATAAAAAAAAAGTCGAATTTAATATTACGCTTTTGTTTCGATTTTTTGGGGTTTTTTTTTCTCATTTGATAATTATTCGTGTTCTGTTTTTGGTTTTGTTTCCTTTGATGACTTTTCTTTTCCCGTTCAAAACTTTTGTCTGTTTTAATAGTTTTTACTTTATTTTCCACTAGTGATGTCAGCAACTATAAATTTTTATTTACTACATATGAACTACATTCAACAATTAGGAGAATTGTTTACCATTTGGTAATTTGATGAGAGGTGAAAATCGCTGAAAATTGCGGGACACCAAACAAGCAAATAAATCATAAATAAATAATCTTTGCAGATTGATTTAAAATATTATTGTCGCTTTTAATTTTTGCCCCTCCCCTATTATATACATACACTAAATTGTTTTAATTCAGATTTCGTTCCGTTCTCTTTCTGTATTTTCATTGGTTTAACAAAATATCAATAGGACCCATTATATAGTATTAGTATTTCCTCGTTAGTAAATGTGTTGCGTCTTTGTCTGAGCCTAACCACTAACAACGTTTAATTATTCTTTTATTCAAAACGCGTTACCTTCATTTACTGCATCACGCTAAGGCAATTTTCACTTACACTTCCTCAGCCAATAAAAATGTTACATTTATTCCATTCACTTCCATTTCACTGTTTACTATCAGACTTTGAGTACTTTTATTGATTATATGAGTTAAATTTACATCACCTTCCTTTTATACAAAATTACGTTAAAATATACGTATCGATAAATGAGCAAAGTTTATAACAAATAAATGAATAAAACAAAGATGGAAATTTAGCCTGTTCATCTGGCAGTTTCCTAAATATCCTGGATGTCCTTCATGCCTGATATTAAAGTAGTAACATGTCTTTTTGAAATGTCAGTAATGAGAAATTACTTATTTAATCGTTTTTAGCAAAACAACAATTTTAGAAATTGTTCTGCGTTATCTGTACTTCGTAGAATAAATCTATCTTTATTCGTTAGGTGCATGTCATAATATGTAAATTATAACAGTGTTAGGGTTGCTGGGTTCTGCGTATATAGTATATCGTATTATTTATTTTTGTATACATTATTGCTATTCTTGCTCCCGTCGGTGTTTAACTTAACTAACTTTAACTTTGTAATCCAAAATATCTAGCAAATGTTGGAATTCCCACTCTTTCAGCTCCACAAGTATTTGCAATAAACCCATGAGAAAATAAAATTATGTCATGTTTTAGGCAGTTCACAATTCATTCGAAAGTGATTCACAATCGCTGTGTATACTTCTGAACCTGATCAATAGGCTTATACATTTTCCATGAAAATCGAGAAATCTGGAGGGTTAAATTATTTTTATTTATTTTTGAGCAAGGGGAAAAAATTCAAAAATCTCCGTTGTTATGAGTCGGATCGTAAAATATTAAAGCTCCAATCTTATTAAACTATTGATGGTCTACAATTGTTGTTCTATGCATTATTTCGTAACTCAAATATTAAGGGGGTTATTCATACTTTCTTGTATGACGTCTTCCCCGCCCCCGCCTTTCTACTCATCGGTTATTTACATATAAATAGAGCATATGTGGTGAGATAAGATCACATGTGTGTCATACCAGCAGATGGGAAATCTGTTTAGTTTACGCAGCCCCTACGTGACTGACTTTTATTCATTTATCTATAGTATATTGGTTTCTATTTGTATGTATTTTTTATCATTTTTACTTTCAGGAAACTAGACTCCCACTCATGCGATTTTCTCATAGAGGCATTATATCACTAAATATCTCGGCTACAGCCTAAATGTAAGCCTCGTTTGCTTGGAGTCCTGATTATTGGAAAAAGGAGAGAATAGAATGTGCAGGTGACATCATCTGTCCAACACATGACCTATTATTTACAATATTTTATTTTTATTTATCGATACTCACTTTTCTACGCCATCGGATCCATTATAGTGTGAGTCTGAGGCCTGGTGAAATTAACTACGGAAGAGCAGCTGCTGAAGACGAATTAAGTGCCTCCATTTAATTAATATCTCAATTATCCTAATGATCCATATGCTCTGACATTTGTCAAGGTCAAAATTGTTTTTACAAGTTCATTCACAATGGCAGCGTTTCATTCTTTTAGGTGTTTCCCCACATTAGAATTCTCCTACTGAGGTTGTACTCAAACCGTGATTGTTAAATAGTTTCTTCAAATACCACTTATTAATTTCTTCCTATCTATCAGTTTATCTGTTAGTCGAAATTTAAAGGCCTCATTTAAAACTGAATTTGAAGTTCATGAATGTCTCAAAACAGTCTATCTGTCTAAGGTAGTTCAGAGGACTTCTATAAGTATATCAAATAAAAGTCTGTCACGCAGGGGCTGCGTAAACTAAGCAGACGTGAAGTTATACAATAGAGAAATCTCCATACGAGAGCCGAACAGTTACGGCAAAGGGCCGAACTAGCTTTTGGCGGGAAATTCAAACGTTCGTTATCGGCCTAAATTTAATAAAAATGCAAATATCTCGGTTAATATTCAAGATAGAGAATAAATGTATAGAACAATATTTATAGTAAATATAATTTATAATAAGATTGGTTCTATACAATTTTTTGATCAGACGTATGGTAACGGATAAATTTCGAATTTTCGAAAATCCCCCTCCCACTGGTTCGATTTCAGCCATTAACGAACTTGATCTGTCTTTTTGCATAAAACGTTTAAATATCAAGTTTGGTAACGATCAAACAAAAATCGCGACCGCTAGAGCGTTAACAGACAAATATATATATATATATATATATATATATATATATATATATATATATATATATATATATATATATATATATATAATTTTGAACGGACCTCATTTTCGTCATCTCCTGGGTAGGATCGATGGACATTTGAAGAAATCGCGTCATGAGTACGACCTCAATAGCTGATTTCCCTTAAGGGAAATCTGCTAAAAAGATAGCAATGCCTTTTAGTATGTTACTGTTGCCACACCTGTCGGTGGGGAACAGCAGTATAAATGATACATTTGTCATACGAATGGTGGCAATTTTTCACCTCTCTTATTAAAGTGTTTAGTTGTTAGTATGTATTAGGTTAGTGCCACATATTTGCATTTATCTCAAAAAGTAAAAGTTCAATGAGAACAATATTTGGTATTTAGGCAATAAATAATGTGCTTCATAATATCAAAGCTTATTGTTAATATGGCATTAGTAGGAGTGGGGGTTTACTGAAGGCCGAAAACTAAAAAATGCAAATATCTCGGTTAATAATGAAGATAGTGAAAAACCGTACATAACATGTATAAAACATTACATTTTCAATAAGATTGTTGCTATACAACTTTTCGATCCGACGCATAATAATGGAGATATTAAGAGTTTTCGGAATCCCTGTCCTTTAACCCCCCCCCCCCTCCTCCCGCTGGTCGATTTCAGCCATTAACGAACCTGATCTTTCTTTTTATATAAAAACGCTTAAATATCGAGTTTAAATTAATTAAGTAATTATTTCCTGAGGGTGGTTCATAACCTAAAAATCAATAACATGCATTGTTTACACGTGATGAGAGTATCTTGTTTTAAGCCGTTAATTGGGAATCATTGTCCCTCTTCAATCAAACTACGAGAGCGGCCTTATTTGAGTTGGCTTCCTGCGAATTGTTTTTCGTGCCTGAACCTCAGTTCATGGAAAACTAAAATCAATATCAATACATTGCACAACTACAGCTTTAATGTACCACCAGTGTTGCCCCACTCACATGGCGAGAGTTAAGACAAGGAGGAAAGCATGAAGAATCAATTGGTACTAAAATTTAAATTTCTTGAAAAATAATTTGCTTTTTAGACAATAAAAATAAAACATTTGTATATTTGATTTTTATATTATTCTGAAAATTCATTTTTTACCGGATTAACAATTATTAGTATCTGCTCCGTTCTAAGTAAGTTAGTAACTTAAACTCCTATTACTTACAGGAAAGTAAATGCCCAGCTGCGCTGTATAGAGGATGATGGGTAACTATTGTTATCAATTGTGGGAAAGTAGGGGGGGTAGAATCGAGATCGGTAGGGGGGGGGCTATTTTAATTGAAGTAATTGTAACTGAGTTGTTGTTTTTGCATGTAATTAATAGTTTGTTGCCGGCAATGTACGAATGGAATGTGAATATTTCTTAATGGTCAGAATAATTATCTAGAATTAGTGCTTTTATGTGTAAATTGGGAGCATTAATGTACTTATTTTGGGATCATTGAAATCAAGAGGTCATTTCACTCGGGGGGGAAAAAAAAATGAAAAACCCCAGTCCCAGAAAACCTGTGGCTCAGAGGATTCCTTCAGCTTTTATTACTTTCTATACTTCAATTTTTAGAATTGAATTCTTTAATAGCACTTGAAAACCTTTTTTACCGTACATGTTTGTACAGGATATTCTTCAAAAAGTAACATGTTTTTAAACAAGATTACCCCCACAGGTCTTAGGACTGTTATTAACGCGTTCAGATCCAGCCCCTAGAGATAGTGTCTGTGTTGACATCTAAGATCCCAGCTTTGGAGTTGAGACAGCATTTGATATTTCCTAAATTTATTTTAATATCCCATGGCACTAGACAGCGTCAACATGGTATTAAGAAATCTTTTTTACAAAAATATAAACAATGCGATAGTAGAAAAAAGAAATTAAATAAAACAGAATCCCGACTATTGGTTTCATCTCCCCATCCATACAATATCATAAAAATCCATTGAGTAGAAGTGGGCGGTCAATTAAATCTTAATATATGACATCATCACACATCAGCGTATGTGGATGTATCTCATCAAGTCTAAAACTGTTGAAAATAATATTAGGTATTTAAGCTTTGATAAGACATTTCATGATATATTCGATTATTAAAGTGCGATGACTGAAAATCATGTTTAAAGCAGAAAAAAAAAATTACAACAAGAATCTTTATATATATTTATTTGATACAACTCATAGTAACGGAATATTTCGAGTTTTCTGTTCTCTCTCTCTCTCTCTCTCTCTCTCTCTCTCTCTCTCTCTCTCTCTCTCTCTCTCTCTCTCTCTCTATATATATATATATATATATATATATATATTTATAATTTTTAAAGGACATTTTCGTCGTCTACTAAATAGGATCGATGGATATTTGAAGAATTTTTTCGAAAATGGTCTGAAGAGTACGACCCATATGGGAAATCTGCTAAAAGCCCATAATCTGGCCTTCCAATACTTACAGTAGTATTTTTAAACAAATACAAAGAACCATAGTCTCATCTCTGGATATTAAACAATACAAAAAATGACATAGCTAAGTACATGAAATCTAATCCTGTTACTCCTACATTTTATTAATCCTACTTCATGGGTTTTACTTCAGGAAATCTTCAATCATTTCAATCAATGTAAATAGACAAGGGCTGCTTAAAGACTGGCCATACTATAGCCTCAGCTGCAACTATTCGAAAAGGAACTTACAAATTGAAAATACACGACTAATCAACTATCTGCTTTTACTAGTTAACTACAAGTTATTTAACTAGAACTTTTACGAATTAAAAATCGTACTTTTAAAAGGCTAACCCTCACTTACAAACTTCGTTACTCTGTTTGGAAATCATGTCTCTTACTCATTCGCTTACAACATAAATATTCGTACTTTTGTATGTACTACGCAACGTATTGCTTCTATGAAATTTGGCCAATGATAAATATTATGGTGCATGGTAAAACTGAACTTACCATAATAACTGACGACCTTTATAGTGGAATACAAAGAAAGAAACTCCCGGTCCCTTGACGTTATTGGCAACAGATTGTGAACATCTATGAGAAACCAAAGCGAGGACCACTTACGATGTAAATTAGTTATTTAAGAAGTGGAGAAGTTATAATTACAAAACCCCGCATTGGACATACCTACGTTAAACTCTGGTACCTAATGAACAGAAATGGAAAAGCCTGACATGTAATTACAATGACTGCAGCCAATGTAATTACTAAAGAAAATTTGACAATACTGAACTGTTTAAGCCAACTATTAACAGAGGTATGCCATAAATAAATATTATTTTAAGGCTAAATATAAATATTTATAATACATTATAAGTTTATTTTATATTAAATATTTGGCTTACATAAAAATAAAATAAATATTTCACAGTATTGTTGTTGGAAGTGACGAATATTGTGTATTTTCTACAAGCGTCCAATTCTAAAAACTTGTGAAGAATTGGATGTTTTCTTGTCTCCAAGTAGATAAATATTTCATTTTAGCAGATTTCCTTTAAGGTAAATCAGCTATAAGTTTGTGCTCATGACACGATTTTCAAAACAAATCATCAGTGCCACACTCGGTATTTAAGCTTTTCAAGGGAAACTAAAGATAATATTAGGTAACGGCTGAAATCAGGAACCTGAAATCGGTGGTTTAGAAGGGGGAATAAGTGAAATTCAAAATATTTCCCTTACTACAAGCCGGTTAGTAACAAAATTATATAACCAATGTTGTTGGAATTTTAATTTTGTACTATTATTGTTTTCTACGTATTTCCTATTTAAATTTTTCACTTGAGGGAAATCAGCTATTGAGGTCGTACTCATGACGCGATTTTCGAAAAATTTCTTGAAATGTCCATCGATCCTACCTAGTAGATGACGAAAATGAGGTCCGTTCAAAATTATAAACATATATATATATATATATATATATATATATAG
This sequence comes from Riptortus pedestris, assembly GCA_019009955.1. Classification (NCBI taxonomy): domain Eukaryota; kingdom Metazoa; phylum Arthropoda; class Insecta; order Hemiptera; family Alydidae; genus Riptortus; species Riptortus pedestris. Next base: position 51,109,715 of record CM032228.1, read on the forward strand.
ATATATATATATATATATATATATATGCCTATTAACGCTCTAGCGGTCGCAAGTTTTGTTTGATCGTTACCAAACTCGATATTTAGTTTTATGTAAAATGGCAGATCAAGTTCGTTAATGGCTGAAATGGGACCAGTGGGAGGGGGGTTTAGAGGGGGGGATTTTCGAAATATCTCCGTTACTATACATCGGATCAAAAAGCTGTATAGAACCAATCTTATTGAAAATTAAATATACGACAAATATTGGCACATCAATTTATTCTCCTTCTTGAATACCGAGATATATATATTGAATAACCGAGATATTTGCATTTTTCAATTTTCAGCCTTCAGCAAACCCCCACTTCCACTCATGTTACATAAGCAATACTCTGTTATGTAATAAACCACATTATTCGAAGCTTAAAAACCATAAATAGTTTCCAAGAGACCTTTATTATAAGAGATAAATGCAAATATGTTATCGTGACCCCCCCTCCCTCTTAAGGTCTTGGACTACGAAAATTTGATTGATTGGCTTGACATTATTCTGATCCATTACAAATTACAGTACTAGATATATTAAATAGTTTTCAATAAAATTAATATGTTATATTCTGATATATTTCCGTAATAATTTTTCTTTCCAGTGTGAAGTTGGCAAACGAGTTTGTTTACGTTTCAGGTGCTTTCTGGTAGTTTCTTATTATCGTTTATATTTATTCACTTGATGTTGACGATGCTATTGTATTACCATTATGTAGATTTATCTATTGGTAAACATCACGAGGGAAATCTGCTTAGTTTACGCAGCCCCTGCGTGACGGACTATATTTTTCTTTTCATAACTAACGTAGGATTGGAGACAATGACGATGAAACTCAATTAGAACGGGGTATTTGTTTATTACATTAAAGACTTGTTTCCCGCAATAAAGGAATTGTAAACACAATTTATCTTTCAGGAAGTATCGGCGCATTTAGCATGTTTGCCTGAGTATCATTATGATGAAACTTTATGTCGTCAAGTATGAATAATTGGTTTGTAGGAAGTTTTGAAAGATGTTTTCGTCAAAACAAACTTCTTGCTCCTACAGGTATACTTCCAGATAGAAACCAGCAATGGCTAGATAAATCGAGGTAAAATGAAATGAAAACATAACCTAGTTTTTAGCAGATTTCCCTTAAGGGAAATCAGCTATTGAGGTTGAACTCATGACGCGATTTTCGAAAAATTTCCATCGATCCTATCTAGTAACGAAAATGAATCCGTTCAAAATTTTGAGTGTGTGTTTGTGTGCGCGGGCGAGCTTGCGTTCGTCCGTCTGTGTGTGTGTGTGTGTGTGTGTGTATGTGTGTGTGTGTGTACATATAAATATGTGTTACCGCTCTAGCTGTAGCAATCTTTGTTTAATCATTACCAAACTGGATATATAAACGTTTTATGCAAAGGCAATGACTGCTCTCGTTAGCCTCTAAAATCGAACAGTGGGGAGGTGGGGTTTAGAGGGGGAGAATTTCGAAAATTCAACTTTACTACGTTATTTTACTTTGGACCGAAAAAGTGTATTGAACTAATCTTATTTTAATTTTTTTTGACTGTAAATGTTGTTAAATACATATTTTCTCTAAGATTAATATTAACCAAGATATTTGGGATTTTTAGATTTCAGCATTGAGTAAACCCCCACTCCTACCCATGGCCTAATAACAATAAGCTGTTATAACATGAACCTCATTATTCGAAGCTTAAATATCAAATATTGTTTTCATGGGACCTTGTTTATGCAAGATAAAACAAATTCGTTATGCGATGACGTCTCAATTAATGTTTTATGTCCTTGCTTCGAGAATGTTCATTTGATCTATGCTATACTTTATATTTTATCACAGTTTTATTCAAGACTAAAGATCGATCATATTTGTGATTGGCAGAAAACGGACCTGGAATAGAGGGGGGGGGAGTGGTGTTTAGAATTCAGAATATCTCCATTATTATTAGTATTAGATAAGGCTCAATCCTCGAAAGCTCTGGAATAAAAATTTAAAAAGCTAATGGAAGTGTTGATCTTTATACAACCATAGATGTGCACATCGACTCCCCTCCGGCCAAGAGATTCAATGAAGATTTATTCATTAAAAAAATATGATGTAGGCACCGAATGACTTAAATATATAAGATCAAAAAATGTTGTTAAACACAATTTGTAATTTTTTTTTATTGTTTAATTTATTATATGACTTCAGATTCCAAGAAGTTTGAATTTATTTGATTTTACCCCAACTCTAAACCCCAACCTCCCTGAATCGATTTTGATCAAAAGAGGAGGTGACAACTAGACGATACAATAGTCTAACTAGACAACATAAGTCAAACGGAATAATTCCGTGGTGAAACTGAAAATTTTCCCGACTACAACTCTTTCTTTTGTACAAGGAACTAAAAATATTGTAAGCATTATTATTTTGGTTTCATACCAAAGACAAGTGAAGGATTTTAATGAAGAGCGCCTATTTTGTCGAAATTCGTTGAGAGCCTGTAATATAATATATTTTGATTTTAGTGAAAGCCGTTTGTGATATAAATAAAGTTTGGTTTTGTATCTTGAACAGTTCTATGTTTGTTGTTTCGATGATCCACTTCTTTTACAAATAAGTACATAAATATATTTTTAGAAAATAAGAACTCAACAGCTGAGTTTTTTCCCTCGAGGTTTGAGGTTAGATTGGGAGATGGATATTTGCATATCACATGACAGCTGCAGACATCAGAGCTACCATGGGACCCTATTTTCCCTATTTCTTTTTTATTTATTTTTTATACAACCGTTATAGAGTTACAACTACCTCTTACTGACACTTTGCCAGTATTTATAAGACTATTCCACATTAAGGGGGCTCGTCTTCTTCGTTAATTTTCTCATAAAGAAGGTAAAATAATTTGTACGCGAATTATTTTTAAAATATCACTTTTTAAGGTACCTTTTCTATATCAGAATTTTAACCGATTTATTCTAGCTCATCGTGGCATTTTCATTATTCTGGATTTCTCCTTGAGGAGTATTAGCTATCGAGATTAATCATGGCGGTGTTTTAGAAGAATTACAAATAAAAGTCCTTCACGTAGGGGCTGAGTAAACTAAGACTTTTACTATAGTTTTACTAGTTTTTCTTTCTTTTTTCTGAAGTTAGAGGGACAGTATGGCTCTGAGGGTTACGCGACTCAGGCTAGTATCATTATACTCCAGTCCTCCTATTTTATTCTAATGAATTGTTGGTATTAACCATTTGTAAAATTAATATTATTTCGTTTCCCGAATTTTTTAATTAGTATATTAATGCAATTGTTTATATATTCTTCATATTTTAAGGCAAGATTCACCAATAAAAAACATTTTTTTTTTTTTGGTGCAAAATGTATTGAAACTGCCCTACATGTTTCGTGGCTTACTCGCCACCTCTTCAGGGACTATCCCTTTTCAAAAAATATATATAAATTAATAACATTAATTTAACAAATCCCTTAATAATTCTCTTGAAATGCTTCAAATAAGTTATTGAATTATTAAATATCTAATGTCCAACTTGAATTTGTGTATATGACAATAATCTTAAGAAAAGCCATTTTGGGTAATTTTTGATCTGACCCGTTAACATAAATGCCAGATCCATTGATGAATCATTACACCAATAAATGTTCTTAATTAACGTGCACATTGTGATATTACGGCAAATTGGAATGGGTAATCCACAGGTTACCACCCTTTTCTAGCTAGAGGTGGAACTAAGCATTTTATTTAAGGAATTCATCACTAAATAAATACTCCAGGCGGTATTCAAATCACTCTAGGTTTATCATATCAGTTTAAGACCAACGTCTTAAACATAAAGAAAAATAAGTATTTCTTTAATATATTACGACAACTGAATCCTGTGTATTTTTGACAGTACTTGACCATGAGGTTAATCAATATAATTAATAAATTTTAGGTCACATAAATGTTGACGAGATGAAGCTGATACGATGTGGATTCAAATTACAGTAATGATATGTTTCAGGTCTTTAAAGCAGGGAGTTATTTGTGACCCAATCAATTATACAACACTTTGGATAGGTACTTAGGTCACCGAAAAACCCCAAATAAAAACTAGTTTTGTGTTTTTGTTTTTTTGGCTTTACGTAATATATACGTCTCCTCAATAAATGGAATTTTTTTGAGACATAGTGCCAGCATGGAGAAAAAAACTAGACCTCAAGTACTTTTGTTATGCTCCAAGGGTTTTTCAATTTACTCCTAGTCAAACCGATCTACCAAAAAGCATGTAGTTCTTAAGTTGTACAGCCCACACAACGTACAACGGGTACTTACCCTCATCCAGTAAATCAAATTCAACCGTTAACGAACTTGATCTTTAGCTTTACGATGCACACTTAAATATTGATCTTGTTAATGATTAAATACAAATTGCGACCGCCGTTTTAGACATTAAAACTCTCCTCAATTGTTCAAGCATTCCACGCTCATTTTTACCTTTACAATTTTTCCTTCTTTCTTGGTAAAAAAAAAAAACCTATCAGTTTTTTTGTATCATTTCAGAAAAAAAAGTACTACTTAGTGAATCCATCATTTTGTACTATTAAACAAAGTGAGAATCCTTCAGCAGAGCCTCGCCCACAATTTTTTAAGGGAATTCAGCTATTGAGTTGGTATTTATGAAAACAATTCAATGAAATATCTATCGATCGTACCTAGGAATGGCGAAAATGAGGTACCTTTAAAACTATGAATTCTATTTGTGTGTGTGTATGTGTATGAAGCTTTTCGAGGTATTATAAGTCAGAAAAATAACAATTTATTCATAAACATCTATTTCATCCCCGACGAGTTACGTGCGTCCACAATCCTTCTCAAGGGGTTATTTCTATACAAATTTAGAAAAAACGTTTGTTAATTACATTGTTTTATACCTTACTACTATTTAAATAATTAAAATTTGTTTCAACTTACAACTATTGACATTATTTTAAAATAAATCCTTATATTATAATATGAGATAATATATTATATAATATAGTTGCTCTCATTAACATAGTTGTTTAAAAACATTTTATCACGTCGTTACTAATCAATCGAACGAGGCAATTATAGTAAACTAACCTACTTTAATTTTAACCACAATTGACTAGATCTATTATATATATATATATATATATATATATATATATATATATATATATATATATATTATAATGAAAGGTTTATTATTTTCATTAATATTTAAATTTAAACTATGTACCGGCTACTTCTCCGGGTCTTATATTGCACGGCAAGCATTTTTTGTTTCCACCATCTCTGCTATAAGAGCTAATTTATCTATTTAATCCGAGATATAGCACATTTAGGCTAGCTAATTAAAGAAACACTTACGCTCTTGTTGCATCTTGGGAGTCGACTGCTCATTCCAGTCCTCGGAGATTGCCCTTTGGACTCATAGGGGTCCGCTCTCCTCCCTTGACAGGTGCTGCTACCTCGTTTCAAGCCTAGTACTAGTCACTCGGATCTCATAGATATAGAGACAGCGGGGTGGCTCTCAGGCTCGACCGTTACATATGCCCACCCAGAGAGAAAAAAAAAATTATATTTTATATAAATTTTTTTTTTTATTTATTTATTTTAATTTTTTTTTATTTTTATTTATTTTTTTTATTTTTTATAACAATAAATATATTATATATTTTTATTTATTTTAATATTACTATTATTATTTATTTTTTTTATTTATAACAATAAATATATTATATATTTTTATTTATTTTAATATTACCAATTTTTTTTTTTATAACAATAAATATATTATATATTTTTATTTATTTTAATATTACTAATTTTTTTTTTTATTTTTTTTTTTATTATATTATTTTATATTTAATTAACACGATATATTATTTTATTTTTATTTTTTATTTATAACAATAAATATATTATCTATTCTATATTACTAATAAATTTTTTTTTTTTTTTTTTTTTTTTTTTTTTTTTATAATTTCTATTTTCAAATCTCCCATTACCTCTTCCAAAATTTTTGTTGAGTGGTTTGTAATTAGAATTTCCACTACTATTATAAAATTGTCGGGAAACATTAGCCGGGTTTCTTGGATGAAAGCTCTTACTAGGGGGGAAATGACTATGTCTCCTGTTATAACCTGGTGGCCTACTCCATGAATTTCGATCCCTATTCTCTATCGAAATTTCTCTTTGTCTATTTCTTACTCTATTTGGGTTGTTTCCCTCATTCTCACGATTTTCTTCTCCATCCGTTCCCCTCCTGATATCCTGAGCTGGTAATTTTTGTAAAAGGTCAAGAAATTTCTCTTTATTACTGATTTGGCCGACCCCCAAGATACATTGTATTTGCCATGGGAAGTGTTTTATTATAAATTGCATTTTATTTGATAAGACTCGGGAAAAGGTGGATTAAGATATTTACAGTCTTTAAATAATTTCCTGGCATAATCATCAATAGTTAAATTTTCTCCTGGGCGATATTTCCCATTGGTAATTTGATTTCTACATTCATCCTGCCTATCTTCTCCCCAATATTTATTTAAAAATCTTTCTTTAAAATGAATGAAATTTCTAATAAATTCCTTTTCAATCAGCCACCAAGTTCTGGGAACTCCCCTCATGCACTCTGAAATAATTAACTCTTGTTTTCCCCATGTATCTACTCCATAAATGTTAAAATAATTTTCTAATTCAGACAGAAAGTCAGTAGGGCTCTCCTGTCGACTATCACTAAATTTAGGACATCTCGCTTCAGGATTGACTCTAATTTCTTTATAGTTGGGCAAATGACCTATCTGAACTTTTTTTAATTCTTGCCGGATATTTTCCATTTCATCAGCTATACCTCCTATTTTGAAATCTGTCTCTAATAAATTCTATATTTGTATTAACAATCTATCTTCAATTATTTGTTTATTTTCGTGAGTAATTTTCTGAATATTTAGATTTATTTGATCATTTATCTTCCCTTGAATAATCTTTTCATGCTCAATTTCCCTTTTTAATTCATTCCGAATTAAGTTTTTCTGTTGATGGCATTCTTGTCGGGTTTCTATTATTTTGGCATCCATTTCATCCATTAATTCCGTTTTTAGTAGTTCTCTAGTCTGAACGGTTTCTTTTTTTAAATTTTCTGTTTCACCTGCTAACCTATTCTCTAAAGATTTTAAGTTTATTTCATTTTCGTTTTTAAGATTATTTATCTCATTCAGAAATTCTTTTCTCACGTTTGATACATCTACTCGAGTTTGTTCGATATCTATTTTCAATGATTCAATACTATTTCTAACTTCTTGTTTAAATTCTTCTAGTTTGTTATTATTTTCTTCGAGTTTGTTATTATTTTCTTCTAGTTTATTATTATTTTGTTCTAGTTTGTTATTATTTTCTTCTAGTTTGGCTTCCAATTTAGTATTTCCTGCTTTTATTAAGTTCATTATAGCTTCCAGCATGTTTTGATCTTTTTCGATAGGACTACTGACCTCTTTTTGTCCTTTTAAATCGTTTAAATTATCTATTATTCTGGTAGAAGTACCTCGCGGTTGTTCAAAACCCAAAAAGCTCAAATTTGCTATCTCAGTAGATAACGGTATTCCCGAATCCTCTAATTGAATTATATGTCTAGCCTGATCTTTATATATGATATTATTGGTCTGTGTTCCCTCTAACGGTTCACTTTCAATAGATAGATTTTCAAGATCCAAATTATCACTTTTCTGTTCTACATCACTAATCCTATCCTCAAAACTTTTGCTATTAGTATTAATATCCATTTTTATAATCTATGTTAATTAAAAAAAATTTTTTTTTTTAAATGAATAACCTAAATAAATATTTTAAATGTTTAAATTTAAAAAAAATGTTTAAGCCGTGCCCTTTCACGTTGGGCGCCAATTTATATAATGAAAGGTTTATTATTTTCATTAATATTTAAATTTAAACTATGTACCGGCTACTTCTCCGGGTCTTATATTGCACGGCAAGCATTTTTTGTTTCCACCATCTCTGCTATAAGAGCTAATTTATCTATTTAATCCGAGATATAGCACATTTAGGCTAGCTAATTAAAGAAACACTTACGCTCTTGTTGCATCTTGGGAGTCGACTGCTCATTCCAGTCCTCGGAGATTGCCCTTTGGACTCATAGGGGTCCGCTCTCCTCCCTTGACAGGTGCTGCTACCTCGTTTCAAGCCTAGTACTAGTCACTCGGATCTCATAGATATAGAGACAGCGGGGTGGCTCTCAGGCTCGACCGTTACAATATATATATATATAATTTTGAATGGATTCATAGGACATCATAGGTTAGGTGGATATTTGAAGATTTATTTAGAAAATCGCGTATTCAAGTACTATAAATACTCATAATAATAATCCCTTAAAGGAAATCCGCTTAAAATTTGTATTTCCGAACCCTTTTAGGGGCCTGGCACATAACAAAATTAAAAATTATACTCATTATTACATGGACTTTCAAATGATGGGCCATGCGGAAAACGAGGAATGACATTCAGATTTTTGGAAATTTCATTTGAATAAATTTATTAACAAATTTTAAAGAATGACATTTTGGGTAAGATTAAAATATATTTACAGTTTTGAACGGACCTCATTTTCGTAATCTCCTAGGTAGGAACGATGGGCATTTAAAGACTTTTTATTACCTGACCCTGCCTACAAGTCTTCATTTTTTTTTTAAATTTTTCAATTGAAATATTAATGGAATTATGTGTATTTTTTAGTGTTTCAGTTTTCAGGATATCCCTACTCTTCTCATAAATGCTTACAATATGGTATTGAATTACTTAATATCTCATGTCCGGTTTGAATTTTAAGTCTTATTTGCACAGGGTTCTTACTGAGGAGAAAAAGAGATTCTATTCCCTTTATAATGGCGAGTCATACCGACGAGTGAGAGTCCACTTCATTTATACAGACCGAACGCAATGGACTTCTTAGTGTACTTATCTGCCCTGAACGGATCAGATCAGAACGGAGAGATGTGATATATTAATCATTTCCCCACCTAATACCTCTTCCTGTTTTCTTCAGCTGGCTACCAGAAAGATCCAACAATACTAATTCATACAAGGAAAAACAATTAAAGTTTACGAGTGCAATTAAGGTTGTCCGAGTGCAAAAATAAAATTGTCTTTCACCATTCCTTTCTATTAAGATTAAGAGCTTGGCTATGGTGTTAATGAGGGTATTTCATCGTATTCTTTATAAAATGGCTATATAGATTGCGATAAGGTAGTAGTATATGCAAATAAGGGATTCCTAAGCAGTTTATCATAGAAAGTGGGAGGGATAGCTGAAGGAGCACGTGCTCAACCTTCCTTCCTAGTTAATTATCATTCTAACATTCGACTTCCTTATAATAATGGCATTGGCAAAGTTAGACTTTTATTTACCTACATGTTTGTCTCCTCCAAGTGGAATGGGAGGGAGGTATTATTTACATTCTCTCCTAGCTAGATGACATTTTACAACTGTTCCTGTGAAACCACCAGGTATAAAGAGGAATGAACTCGGAAGATGCTTGAGGGATTTCTCTTTGCTATGTTCTTGGCGAGATCAGCTGATAAGAAAGCTATCAGAGAGAAGTTCTCGATAGCTTCCAGAGACGCCATCAGAGTCAGAAACCGTTAGAGAAGCATCCCCACAGCAGCAAGCAGAGATTGACTAATGTTGACAGTATCTTTAATGCAGTCATATCCTACTGACCTAACGCCAGAGAGAACTAGACAAACAAAGATCTTAACTCATATAACCGTTATATATTGTTCTCCTTTAGTCTGCCGAACACGTCACAGCTTAGGCCTTGTTACTCCTGCCTTTGTTGATCATACATACTTGAGTAAAAGCTTTGTTCTCTATTTTTTTTAAAAACATACATCGATCGCTGTAAATCTCTAGTTAAGAATAAATGGAATTCAAAAATAGTATAGGTTCAGTGGTATTATTTTTTATTAGTCACATTATCTAACTAAGCCGTCTTTAGACACTCTTGACACACACCTGCACCTATTTTTTAATATTATTTAAACGTTGTTCAGAGGTCATTCCTATAATAATATACATATTTTTTGACCGAAGGTCTTCAGAGACCTTATTCAGAGAAATTATTGGTTTATACAATACACTGATGATTCCTTCCATTCCAGTTTGGAGTAAAAGAACAAATTATATATGCTTATTTATTTATGAACCCCAACGGTGATTTTCCCAAGAACAAATTAGCAATTAAAAACGCGTTAGTCACAGACTATTGCAATTTATAGTGGCCTATTACAAATTCTATTAAATATATGGAAAGGCCTAATGACCACTTATCATGAAAATGTCAGAAAAATCTGATAACTAAAAAAATAAAAAATGGCATTTGCATTTCCAGTTTTTGTTTCTCCAGGAAAAGTAGGCAATAGACTGTTATTTCTACATGTCCGATGTCCATTTATTGCTAACTGGTCTGGCCATGTACTAAAAGGGTTTCTGGAACAACTATCTATATACATTTGTGTTAGATATATTCCTATCTTCTGAACAACGCTGTTTTTTTTCTGTGCTACACGTGCGTATGTTTATCTGTCTTACATGTGTATTTAACCTCTAATTAAATAAATGGCTTTTGTTACCTGATTATGTTTGTCGAATGATTGGAATTTTCGCTATCATAGATTTGAGGTTTCTTATTTGGGGCATTTCTCACACGCTCTCTCTTTCTTTCTTTCTCTCTCTCTCTCTCTCTCTCTCTCTCTCTCTCTCTCTATATATATATATATATATATATATATATATATATATATATACACTAGCTAAGGTACCCGGCTTCGCTCGGGAAATCATTTATGGCGGAATGATTTTATTTGGTTTTTGGCAATGCTTTTACGTGGACAACTGCACTTCCCGTTTGGGCGCATTGTTTTCCTGTAAGGGTCAGTTGGGCGCCTTATTGAAAAACAAAATGTTATATTTGAAGAATAAATGAAAATAAGAATTTTTTTTAAGCATGAGATTAATATCGATTCAAAAAGTGAAAAAAATGGATGTGTAGGACTTATGTCTGACAGCTGAAATAGTGAATAATATAAAGAGAAATAAGTGTATAACAATAAGTTTAGTACACTTGTAGTTGACAACATTTCTGTCTGTTGTACATTTTTCGATCTGATTCAATAACGGATACTTAAAGATATATTCGTTTCTCATCATCTTTAAACATCATTCAGACTTGCCGGAAATAGCCATTAAAGAATTTGATCTTTCTTTTTCCGCGAAATGTTTATCCATCAGATTATGTGACAAGCCAACATTATTTGCGGCTTCTATATATTAAGTATATTTATTACATAGCTGTACAAGTTATAGCTAAAATACAAAGCTAGATTAAATTTATTTCGGGTTTCTATATCATTTTTCAAATTAACTTAAAGCTTTCAGTAGGAAAAACAATCCTCGCAAATACCAGCATTTATTTGATATGATACATAAAACGAAATAAACAGAACGATAGATTAAATAAGAATTACATAATACAAAAATTCTTGAAGGTCAGAAGGTCATGCCATGCGCTTCCAAGAAGCTCCAAAGGAGGGAGGGAATATTATTTACAAATTTTTGTAAAACGATATTTCAGAACGTACTAATGCACTCATTTCTGAAGCTCTAAAGGTCAACTAGCTAGTTTTTAGAAGGTTTTTTTATCAGTTTTTTTCTTTTCTCGTTTCTGGTCGTTATATTAATCATATTCTTCTTATTCAATCTCTATTATTCATCAATTTTACACAATTCCATTAAAATATTAATATAGCAGTGAAGTGAGTACAATTAACAGTCAATGGGGAAAAAAACAACTTTTTCGTACATCCGCCGGTCAACCACCACTTTGAATAAATTTATAATTAAAAACAAGGCGTTTTAGCCAAACTGTGAGCAAAATACTTGAAACTTCAATTTATTTCACAATGATAAATTTGACCTGAGTTTGTTTTGCCTTCAATAATGATAAAAAAAAATGGGTAAAAATATCAATCACAAAATTTAGCTAAGCGGCTTCCTGAAGTGCTGCAGTGATATGCAAATCATGTCGTGTTCACTATTTCTCCCTTCGTTAGAATCATACATCAACTAGACGTAGTTTTGACTACAATCACAAAAATGTATTTGCATATACTGTGTTGGATCTAAAAATGTCCTATAATTGCTCTTGTTGAATGTAAATATTATTTATTAACGACCACTTTGTGCTACTGCGGAACCATTTATCTACTGGCTACCACCCCTTTTCTAGCCAGGACGGGTGTAAGGATTTAATGATTGCGTCACTAAATAAATACCTATTGCTCAGGTGAGAATCGAACTCCCACCTTAGGTGCTCTTGTTGATAAAGTAATGCTAGGCAAATGAAGTTCTGTGCAATGTTTTCGCAGATTTACCTTAAAGGAAATCAGCTATTGAGATTCTGCTCATTACGCAACTTTCCAAAAATGTCTTCAAATCGGTCTTACATTAGAGATGATTGATGACATTAGAGATCAATTAAAAATTATGTAATATATATATATATATATATATATATATATATATATATATATACTTGTCTGTTACGGCTCTGACAGTCGTAGTTTTTTACTGATCGTTACTAAACTCGGTATATAAGGATTTCCTATAAGACTAAAGATCAAGTTAACGGCACAAATTAACGGTCAACGAACGTGGGAAGAAGGGGGTTTAAAGGGTTTCGAAAATTCGAAATATCTCTGTTTATTATATGTCGAATCTAAAAACTGCATAGAATCAATCTTATTGCAAAGTTAATTGTTCATAAATGTTGTCATATATATATTTGTTCTCTTTCTCGAAGCTTAACTGAGATTTTTCAATTTTCGGCTTTCAATAAACCTCCACTTACCATTTTCGTAGCTCAAACATTAAGCGAGTTATTCGTACTTTCCCGTTTTCTGCCCTCAATAAACCCCTAGTTCTCCTCATCAGAATTTTACTTATAAATAGAAAATAAATGGTGAGAAGAGGACATTAGTAAGCCATACTACAACGTGGAAAATCACCTAAATTTTCGAAGCCCCTGCGTGACGCACTTTCTCTAATATGACTATTAACTGTGTTTCAGATATCCGCTAACTCCAATTTCTCTAAATTTGTCGAGCGATTTTCACTTTAAGCTATTACATCATCAAAGATCCCCGGCGGGAGTGTTATGTCTTGTTTATATTGATGTCTTAGAAGGTAGAAGAGAACAGAATGTGAGATGACACCTGCGAGACAATCAAGCTCATGGATTCTTAATGAAAAGTGACATTAAACCTTTTCGTTTTGAACTCGTATCAATCTTGAAATACTTGATTAATCATTTTCGTAAGATCATTGTTCGGTCTCCCTGTTGACGCTATTATATATAGGACTCAATATCAGAAACGTTTTTCGCGTTCACATATCGTTCAACCCAGCGTTTGACAAGGAAATGCCATGATTACTGTTATCATATTTCAATTATGGCCTGAGCCGCTTGAATATACAATCAATCACATCGCTAATGATTTCCGCCAACAATCTAAAAGAAGATAAATAACAGTCCATTAAATTAATTATTTGTGAATAGTCTTGAGGCTGGAAATCGTATTGGCGGTGCGATTGTGCTGATTGTTTTCCTCTCTGATCTAACTGTCTTGCACTCAAAATTGGTCAGACGTGTTTCCATCTTGTGTCACGATCAGCATTAAAAATTCTCGCGGAGAAAAAAAAATGTAATTATTGTGTTATATCTCACGGCCGACATAATTTCAAATAAAAAGGTTGAATTAATACTAAACATTGTGACATGGCTGACCTTGAAATACATACACGTTTTTCTTGTAACGTTTTTACTCAAGTACGAGAGTTTTGTTTGCTTTTGCAAACAACCTGGATTGCGGCAAGGGACGCTCTGCACCTTCCCGATTAAATCATATGGAAATAAGACGAAAATGTTGCTGATCCTTGCTTAGCTTATTTCTTTCATTTTTGGGCTCTGACCATCAATAATCTTGAACCTAATCACCGTGGAACCGTGGTTCTAGACACTCTAGTTCTTCCAGCGCTCTATCGGCATTTGGTTCAATTCAAGTTCCACGAGACTTTTTTGAAGAACGCTTAACCTGTGATTTCCCACAAGGTAAATTCTATACAACTCTGCGAAGTATATAGGCCAAATTTTCCTTACTTCCAATTTTACTTATTACCGTTTTCTTTCTTGGTCCATTACCATTTTAAATTTATTTCAAATCTGTATTCAGGTAACACATTTCTTTTTACGTGTTTTCTCAATATCTTTCACTGGCTCTGGGATTTAAGAGAGTTATTATTATTTTTTTGGTTCGAATTTCCATTAATTCTTTTATTCTCCAATTATTTGTTTTTGCCTATTTCATTTCTCTAAATTATCCCAAATCTTATGTTTCAGGATTACTAGAATGAAAATTCGAAATATAAATTTCTACAGCATACGAATCGAAAAATGCTATAGAACCACTCTTGCTTCAAATATAATTTCTTGCAATCTCGTCCAATACATTTTTCCCCCTCTAACTCTAATATTAGCCGAGATATTTGTACTCTTTTAGTTTTTAACGTCCCCCTCCACCCTCCTTCCCAGTAAGCACCCACCCCCACTCATTTCATATTCGCAATCCCGTGATTCGTGGTCCGATGTATCACAAAAACCTTATTTTAAACGCAAATTAAAAGCAGGAGGTGCGGGTTGAGAAGTGGCAAGATAAAAATTTGTTAAATCGCGAGGGCTGCAGTTTTTGTTTGATTATTCTTAAACTCGATATCTAATCTCTTCTATGTAAAACAGAAGATCAAGGTCGTAAAAGACTGAAATGGCACCAGTGGGAAGGGAGTTATCCTATTAAACTATTGATGTATTTTCTTGTTTTTAGCCTTTAGTATACCCTAACTTCTAATCATCAGATATTTACTTAGAAATCGAGAATGGGTCGTGGGATGAGATCACTGCTGTCATTCCAGAACGTGGGGAATCTTCTTAGTTTTCGCAGTCCCTACGTGACGGACGTTTATATATTTTTTAGTATTATTTCTCTAATTACGGATGGCCAGCCAACGTATTTCCTTACCCAGATCAAACCCAGCCGTGTTTAATAGTTCAGATGGTGTGAATTTCACAATTCAGCTCATTACTTCAGCGTTGGTTTTGATGCTCCATCTGAACTGATCTTTGGAACGTCTCCAAACATTTTTATTAAAACTCTTCTTTTCGAGACCTTTAGTGCAATTGCAACAAGCTTGTTATTCATATTGAGCCCAATAAAATAACAGACAAATAACATACGTCATTATTTCTAAGATAATTAGTCAATTATGTCCATTTTATATAATAAAAAAAAATAATACTCTCACGCTAATTAGTAAACACTTCAAAATAATGTCTCACTATTTACGATTATTGTTCATAAATACTCACCCCATGATAGATATCATGATTATCAATCCTTCAAATCAGACGAACAAACAGTGCTTTCATTACACGAGAATACTCATGACATATTGTTAATCATGTTTTTATTAATTTACAATAGTCAATTGGACACCGTAAACAACATGGAATTAGATTGATTAGGTGGGTTTGTTCAGGTTCACTTGACACATATTACCTATATTCAGGAAATTAAGTGACATATAAAATTTCAATATTCATCAAACTCTATATCAAATAATTAGATATAAATGCTTCTATAAATGTTATTATTCAATTCATTGCAACGTTGGCCTAGAATGCGAACTATTTCTTTTGAGTCTGGCGTTGTCCTAATTGAAGTAAAGAATGAACCAATAGAACCTAGAATATTAGAAAATTCGATCACGTAAGGCAAACCTCGCATACGTTAACTAAGCAGTCCATCTGCTTAAAGGCCTGCTAATCTGACAGCGTCTACTCACCATTTTGTCTGTAATAAGAAGCATATGTTGCTGAAATGTAAGTTGAACATGAGAAGTTCAGCAGCATAGGTGCTGTAAGAGCAAAGAGCTTTAGAAGGAGTGGAGGTTTAGAGAAGACTGAAAACTAAATAATTTAAATACCTCGGAGAATATTTGAGTTAGAGAACAAATGTTTAGAACATTACGTTTGCAAGAATATTGGTGTGAAATATTTTTCTAGCCGACATTCAATTAAGCACATAAGTCGAATTTTTTATTTTACCCTTTATCTAAACCTCCCACCTTGGCCGATGAATCCAGTACGTCGTTATAAGTTTGAAATAAGCCGCTCCGTGCTATATTAGATCATAAGTACAAGCTCAATAACTGTTTTCTCCGAAGCGAAGGTTCAAAATTATATTAACTTTATTAGCTGATTTCCATGAAGGAAATGTCCAGCTTAAATAAATCTCATGTCTTGTTTTCTTAGACCTCTTATTCGGGAAAATGGTGTAGGAAATTATACTTAGTTCTGCAGCCTGTGTGAAATTTATGTGGTTTACACACCTACGCTATTCAGGTGAAAAACTATCACATTTATTAGAAATCAATAGACCTATTAAGACAGGAAACACGTAGAGGCGCAACAAATGTTCCTAATGTCTGAATGGAGCTTAAGTTTTGTCAAGCTAGAAGCATTTTTATAGTATTGCTCAAGAGCTGCTTTAGATTATGTCTTGAAGTTGCACGATCTTCCATATATATCCTATATTCTTCTGCTAGCTTGGTAACATATTTCCATTAACAATGGCAGAATCAGCGAGTGACTCATGATGCTAGAAGCAAAGAGTCAATGTTTTTAAATAAAGTCCGTTAGGTAAGGGCTGCGTAAACTAAGCAGATTTCCCACATTCTGGTATGACACAACGATTATCTCATCTTGCCATTCCTTACTTCTCTTTACTTGAACTCTCTTTAGTTTTACAAAAAATGCTTATTTATCGAATTTGATAACGATATGAAAATAATTGCGACCGCAAAAGCAGCTATCTTTATTATCTTTTTTTCAATAGCAGACGTTTCGCTCTCAAACTTACCCTGTATGTTTTAGCAGATTTCCCTTTAGGGGAATCAGCTATTGAGGTCATACTCAAGACGCGATTTTCGAAAATATTCTTCAAATGTCCATCAATCCTACCCAGGAAATGACGAAAAAGAGGTACGTTCCAAATTATATATACATATATTTGTCTGTTAACGCTCTAGCGATCGTAATTTTTGTTTGATAGTTACCAAACTCGATATTTACTCGTTTTATGCAAAAAGAAAGGCCACATTCTTTAATGGATGACATCGAACAAATGGGATGGGAGGGGAGTTAAGAGGGGGAAATTTTCGAAAATTCGAACTATCTCCGTTATTACATATCGGATCGAAAGCTTGTATAGAACCAATCTTACTGAAAATTAAATTTACTATAAATATTGTTATATGCATTTATTCTCTATCTTGAATATTAACCGAGATATTTGCATTTTTATTAAGTGTGCAACGGACGAGATGAGATCGGCTATTGTTGGTTGTTTTCGTTTGGTTCTGCCGAAAATTAGTTCGGCCGTTCCCGTAACTGTTCGGCTCTCGTGAAATTGATTTAGAGGCTCGTGTAAGCTTTTACTTTGTGAGATATATGCAAATACGGGCGACCCCACGCCCCCTTCTTTAGCTCTTGGACTTTAAAATTTGAGTTATTATAATATTAATTATTCTGATTCATTATAAATTGCAGTACAATATATAGTAAATATTCTGAAATAAAGTTAATATGTTATATTCATATATATATATATATATATATATATATATATATATATATATATATATATCAGTAGTTGTATTTCTTTCCAGTGAAGAATATGTCTATCTATCTGTTCAGCTCTGAGTGGTTGGCAGACGTGTTTGTTTACAATTCAGAAGCTGTTTCCGTTGGGAGCTTATTAAAATTAACTGAATGATTTCTCATTACCGTATGTATTTTCTCACGGTGGTGGCAAGTGTTACCAGTATGCAGATCTAGGAGAGCGAAATGTCTTCAATTGAAAAAAAGATAATAAAGATAGCCTTAAGATCCTTAATAGAATTGATACCTTAAGATCCTTTTTTTTTTTGCTTGCAAGAATAACTCTAGTTGAAGACATTCATTTGCCTGTATGATGTGTTTCATAAGATTGACATTAGGTTTACAAATCTCTTAACTAGTGGATATTCTCCTCTGACAAGCGATGTTAACATGGCAAACATCTTAACATTATTCCATCAGCAAGCCTGTTGAATATAAATTATCACATAGATTCATTTCCTTAAACATATCCGCTCACTTTGTGGTCATTCTTCTTAATACTCATGTTATCCAGAAATAAACGGTGCAATATAAATGCGCTATTTATAGCAAACTATTATTATATTTTTTAAAATTAAGTCCGTAAGAAATCTACTACACAATACACTTATCAACCGTTTCTGTGGACATGTATAAATAAGAAGTCATTCAGTGGCTGCGTAAACTAACCAGATTTCCCACATGAAGTTTTTAATAGATAAATTTACATACTGGTACACCACCGTGAATATTAACTGAATAAATACAAATGGTAATGAGAAATCTTTCAGACAATTTTTTTGTAAACAAACAGGTCTGCCAACCTCTCAGAACTGAACAGATAGATAGAAATATTTTTCACTGGAAATAAATGCAATTACTGGAATATATCTGATATGGCATATTAATTTAATTGAAAATTATTTACTCTTTCTAGTACTGTAATTTATAATGAATCAGAATAATAATGTTTATCTCAATCACTCAAATTTTAGTAGTTCAAGAACTTAAGACGTGGTGGGGGGATCAAAAGAATAGATTTGCATGTACCTCGTATAATAAAGGGCTCTTGAAAACGATATTTGGTATTTACGCTTCGCATAAAGTGGTATATTATATAACAGTGGTATGGTTTATGTGACATGAGTAGAAATGGGGGTTGACGAAGGCTTAAAACTGAAAACTGAAAATATCTTGGGTAATATTCAAAGAGAATAAATGTATATAAAAGTATTTATAGTACATTTAATTTGCAATGAGATTGTTTCTATACAATTTTTCGATCCGGCCTATTGTAAGGGAGATATTTCGAATATCCCCCTCTAACCCCCTCCCACTGGTGTGATTTCAGCCAGTACACGATGTCAATAAGATTGGCTCTGTTCTATTTTTCGACCCAAAGTATAATAACCGAGATATTTAGAATTTTCGAAATTCCCAATCTTTACCATGTGAGTCCATTATTAAGGAACGTCTTAGAACAATAAAAAAAAATTATTTTGGTCTATAGTTTTAAACCATTTTATTTTTATTTTCACATTTGTGGCAATTTAGGCTGATTTGTTTTGCATGGTTTGGGGTTTTCCTTGCTTTTATAAAGACTCCATTAATGGTGCATTGTATGAATTTTTTCTGAAATGTGTTTCATAAAATATTATTTTTTTATTACATTTGGTTTTCGTCTTGTATTATTATAATTTTTATCCAGCGAAATCTCAAAAAAAATGTATCCAAGATAATTGGATAAAATGCCCGTCGATCCTGTCTTGGAAATGACAAAACTCAATTTTTGTGGACTTCAGTCCGTTAAAATTCATGTATTTATTTGTCTCTTTACACTTTAGCAGCCGATATTTTTGTTTGCCAAGCCGGATTAAGTTTGTTCATAGCTGAAAGCAGACCAAGATTAGCAGGGACTTAGAAAATGGATAGATATATATTCAACTTTAAATATTTTCATCATTATGAGTCGCATCGAAAAAGTTACTTCTCCGTTATAAGTTGAGATGAGTTGACAAACTAACGTTATATAATTGTAGATAAGTGGATATTTCCATAATCGGGACGGTATCATTTTTCTTTCTGTTTTTTCCCCTTTTTTTTGAGAATTCTACAATTCCTCCTTCTCCTGCGGTTTTTATTCGAGACTCCTATTTCAAAATATCTCATGTCCTGTAATATTTTAATTTTTTTTTATTTGCGGTTTTAACTAAAAACTAATTTTAATAAAGAATAGAATGTGACGTGATTTAACCATTGTGCCATTCCAACATGTGGGAAATCTGCTTACTTTACGCAGCCCCTGAATGACTTCTTATTAATAAATGTCCAAAGGAACGATTGATAAGTGTATTGTGTAATCAACTCCATGTAATTGAGCCGGAAAGCAAATATTTAATAAAGCATTTATTTCTTAAATTTTTATCAACAATTTTCATAATGAAACAAAGTGGGAAAACTTAATCAACAGGTTCTTTTGAATTTTTTTTTGTAATTTACCGAGTACAGGAACGCCTGGTATTATATGAACTTTTCATTCCAATAAACCACAAACGACTCAGGTTTCTAACTTGCTTATTATTTAAAGGAAGGATTAAATTGCATAATTTATTTCCTAGTACCTTTCTTTCTTTTCATTTTATTAATCTCTCTTGTCGATTGTCGGAAAAGTGCTTTAAAAGTTGTAGGTAACGCTGAATATTGAAAAATCTGAAGTGGGCATCATATGACTTCGTACTGCTTATGAATGAATTAAATAAACAAAATTTTTGTCTGCTTTTCATTTGAAAGTGTGAGGCCTCGATATCACTGTTGCAATTCATTGAATTGAAAAATATCATAGAGCGTAATTTATATGTATTTTCATGATTAACTATAAAGGGTACTGTACAAATTGTTTGTGTCTCCAATAAGCACGGAGAAATTTTATTTTTTTCATTTTCACCTTCCTTTAAACTTTACTCCACCTCATACAATTTTGATCAATAGAAGAGGCACAGAACAAGACGTTACAGCAATCCCAAATATAAATGTCAACATTCTTAGGCTGGCCGTTTTAGCAGATGCCCCTTAATGGAAATCAGCTAGTGAGGCCTAAGGCCGTATTCATGACGCGATTTTCGAAATTTTCTTCAAATGTCCATCGATCCTACCCAGGAGATGACGAAAATGAGGTCCGTTCAAAACTGTATATATGTGTATATATATATATATATATATATATATATATATATATATTTATATATATATATATTTGTCTATTACCGCTCTAGCGGTCGCAATTTTCGTCTTATAGTTACCAAACTTGATATATAATCGTTTTATTCGAAAAGAAAGATCAAGTTCGTTAACGGCTGAAATCGAACTTGGGAGAGGAGGGGTTTAGTGGGGGAGAATTTCGAAAAGTCTTAATATCTCCGTTATAATGCGTCGGATCGAACAATTGCTTAGAACCAATCTTATTTCAAATGTTATGTTCTATAAATGTAGTAATATACATGTTTTCATTATCTTGATTATTAACTGAGATATTTGCATTTTTTAGTTTTCGGTCTTTAGTAAACCCCCACTCCTGCTCATACCATATTAACAATATTCTACTGTGTTATGAAGCAGTTTATTTGGTGCCTAAATACGAAATATTGTTCTCGTTGAACTTTTACGTTTTGAGATAAATGCACGAGGGAAATCTGCTTACGCAGCTCCGGACTTTTTGAGCTGACAGATACGTACAGACGTTATGGTGAAACTAATCAAGACGAGTTCAGCGAAGGTCAAAACGGATTATTCCTCTGAAATCTAAAGATCCAAAAATTTTCACGATACAATACTTGCTATAGAAATGTTTGCACTGAGAAGTAAAATTATGACATTTTTTGTTCACATACATAAAAAATGTTTGCTGTCTGAGAGTTTATAATTTGTAAGATTAACTTGTATATATTTAGAAGCGCACAACATTCCATATAGACTAAACTCTTACCTCTCAAAAGGATAATGTGTTGAGCGCGCACCGGCTTATTGGGTGAAACACCGGGGACTGTGGCCGATCGCGGATTAAGACAGGATAAGCAGAAGGTGTTCCTCCAGTTCTTCGGGGAAGATCGGCCGATCCGAAGCAGAGCCGAAGGAGGACCGGTATAGGGCAGCCGCCATACCTGCTCTTACGTAACCGCCCTCCATCCTATTACGTAACATCTCCACAGTTGGAAGGACTTGGCGTGCGTCTGCTTAGTGTGCGCTGCATTCCTCTTATCGGGGCTTAGTTCGTGATATCGATATCAGCTGGGAATGGCCACCGGCTTTGGACGATAGCTACTTTCTGTGATATACCCAGGTAAGGATGTTTAATCTCGGCCTTATCCTCAAAAGACCTTCATATTGTGATAGATCTGACGTTCCTATTTTATAATCAACATATATACACTCTAATCAGACTAATTATCGTTATAGTAATCAAGTTCTTAAATTATAGCTCCTGAATTTAGCAATTTCGTTCTATAAAGATATATGGAAACAAACCAAATTATCATTAATCATAGACTACATCAGATAACAACAATCTATTTTTATTATTTTGATTACATAATAACTGTGAGTGCACACAACAACTTTAGCACTGTAAAACCTTCAATATTTTGGACAGAAGGTCGCATTTCCCATTAATAAACCTGAAAAATGTCTAAAACCTTGAATAACATTATAATAATACAGCTCTACGATGCTTCTGGATTAATTGTATTTCAGCCTATTTCTATTGATTTTTTTTTTTAAACCTTGATAAATGTATGCGAACTACATTTGTTAGATAAAAATTTGAAAATACATTTTTGAATATTGACTAAAACATATATTAGTAGGAGTTTCCTTAGTTTTTTCTGAATAAAAAAGTACAAAACTGAGTATACTTGCCCGCCGGGCAGGTCAAGCCAAAATAGGTCAAAAGTGATATTGAATTATTAATATGTATGTTTGATAGAAATGAACATTAACCCACTTTCAGGTACAATAAATAAATAAAGACCGATGAAAACAAAACTAACCAATTCCACTGCTAACCAATTGGTTATTTAAGCCCTTATAATTGCTCTTTTAGCCCAGTTGAACTAAAACTGATATCCAGTTAAAGAAATTTAAGTTTATTGTGCAGATTTCCTTAAGGGAAATCAGCTGTTGACGTTGTACACGTGGGGTTGCCGAATTGCAAATGCCCATCATTTCTACCTAGGTGTCGAAAATGCGGTCTGTCAACATTAATAAACTTCTACACACACACACACACACACACACACACACACACACATATATATATATATATATATATATATATATAAACCTGTTATCACTCTAGCTCATAATGTTTAATTGGGCGTTGCCTTGCTCGATACTTAAGCTTCTCATGTAAAACGTCAAAATGTAAAAGATCAAGGATTGAATCAAGAAGAGTTTAAAAAATGATTAAGAATAAAGGGGGGGGGATCTATTCGTTATTCCCTGATATTATGAGTCCAATCGAATAATGTTATATAACGAACCTCTATTGAAATATAATATTCTACAATTGTTGATCTAAACACTTTCACTGCTCTAATATTAACTAATTTATTTGCATATTTTAATTTTCAGCCTTCAGTTAACTCCTAGTTCTACAGCTACTAATTAATAATTTAAGCAACTGTATCAATAAACATATCGCGTTCAGCTTAAATTTCAAGTCCTATAGAAAATATAATGCGGGATTACGTCAACAGTTTATTTTTGCAGTGGTTGGGAAACATGCGGAACATGCGTGAAGGACATTTTCTATAATTGTAGTGTTGTAAATAACTTGTGATGTATATAATAAAAATAAGAAAAAAAAATATTGCATCGTAGAATGTTTAAAGTACACAATGATATGCATATTATCAAAGGCCGCATAATTCTTCGCTAAAATTCTCTTAAGGTAGATTACCTATTCAGGTTAAATTCATGACCTGATTTTCCCAAAATTTTAATCATGTATCAAGTGGAAGAAGAAAATGAAGGCAACAGCATTATATACTACACACACACACACACACACACACACACACACACACATATATATATATGCAAATATAAAATCATGTTTTGGTTTTTTTATTACTAATTTTATACCTACCTTCTTGAGATTAGTATCTGAGAACTTCTATGAATCGTAAGTTACGTAAATGA
Organism: Riptortus pedestris; assembly: GCA_019009955.1. NCBI lineage: Eukaryota > Metazoa > Arthropoda > Insecta > Hemiptera > Alydidae > Riptortus > Riptortus pedestris. The sequence continues at coordinate 51,133,774 of CM032228.1, forward strand.
ACGTACATGAGAACTTGTTTGCTATTTGTAAAATTAATTATTTGCTTATTTTCTAGAAAATTTGAATATCTGAATTAATAATACCCATAACAATTGATAATCATTGTTATTAACATATGGTACTTATTCCATTAATAAAATGATTAAAAGTCCTTCAATGAGCAGATCTCCCATGGACTGGAATGACGTGCATATAAACTTATAAAAAATCTCTCTTTCTCGCTCGTGGCAGTGTATATTTATTATCTTGTCAAAACGTACATTCATGAGTTTTAGTTTTTCTTTAAATTATAAAATTTTCTTCAGTCTGTTTTTCACTATTTAAATTATCTACGACCGACCAGATCAAGTGACACACACGATTTTTTAGTTTTCCCCATGTTGCGTTAAAACAATTTTTTTTTTCCTGGTAGCTTTTTACTTTACTAATTAATTTTCCTCAAATCAGTCTCTAGCTCTCAATGGTTCAGTTTTTGTACAATTAAAAACAATTTTTATTTATTTACTTTAGAGCATTCACTAAGTGGCTGTATTGCTCAGATAAAAAAGGAGAATATTAAAATAATAACAAAGATCATCAACGACAACAATAAATATATAATACATGAATGAAAATAATAAAACATCTCATCAACAGTAACAAGAAAACAAATTGAATAATAACTTTAGGGAAAAAGAGCAAAAACGTACTAATCTGTAATTGAATATGAAACAAACAAGTAGGAACCAAGAAATAGAAATGAACAACAAATAGAAAATAATAAGTTAATAATTCAAACCTTATATGTATAAATGGTTGATTATTTTAAAAAAGTCCGTTACGCAGGGGCGTTAACTAAGCAGATTTCCCACGTGCCCCAAGTATTTGCATTTATATATCAAGTTTGGTAACGATAAGACAAAAATTGCGGCCTCTAGAGCGATAACAGACATATATATATATATATACATATATATATATATATACACACACACAGTTTTAAATGTACTTCATTTTCGTCGTCTCCTGGGTATGATCGATGGACATTTGAAGAAAAATTTCGTAATTGCGTCATGAGTACGACCTCAATACCTAATTTCCCTTAAGGGAAATCTAAAAGTAAGGAATAAATTTGATAAAAGGAAAAATTAATAATATAAAATACATTGTGCATACTGATTAAAGTAACGAATTATTCAAAAATTCCATCTAAAAGCCTCAAATATATTAAAAAAAAAAAAAAGAAGAAAAAAACCAAGAAATACCTATTATTTTCCCCTATGATTAATATATGTTCTCACAAATGTTTATTTTATTCATTTGCTAAATTTTTGTTCACAGATTGTTAAAGGTGTCTCAGTTATTGTTAAATTGTGGCATTTGTTCCAAGTAGATTCGAAATAGCTTTAGTGTAGAAACTTAATTAACTTACCTAAGTTCCTTAGCCTTAATCTTGCTAATGACAGAAGACTATACCGTCCCGATGACGTAACCCATTTGTCTATTCTGTTTATTTAATTTATTTGGTGTGATTCTGGTAACCTTTGATGATTCCATGAACCTTGAAAAATAGTTGGTGTCTTGTTCGAAACTTACACGTACTCCATTTGGCGTGAAGGTTGAACCTTCTGCGTGGTCGCCCACATCAATACAATATCTGTCCATTGACGCCATTAACGCTCATTTTATTTTAGGTATTGTACAATGGAGAGTGCGGTAGGTTCGTTTTGTAAAGCTTTCAATACATTAATAGAATCGATAATGAGAAGTTATTTCTTCATACTTGTGTTGCTAAAATATTTAATTGTTTCCATTGCAGCTAAAGCACCATCATTCAAGAACGATTATTATCTGAATAATGATGATTGTTAGTTATTTATTAACGCCCATTTTGTGCTACTGTGGCCAATTGGGACGGGTTATCTGCAGGTTAACACATTTTCCTAGCCAGGATGGGACTACGAATTTTATTTAATGAGTTCGTCACCAAATAAATTCCTATTGCTCAGGCGGGATTCGAACTCTCCTCTTTACCATGTAAGATTAAGATCAACGCCTTAACTCACTAGGCTAACCTGAGCTCTAGTATTTTGTTAAAATGAGGAAACATTGGTATCCTACATGCCATGGAATATGTAACCAAGGGTAGAAAACTACTGAAAATAGGTCATAATGTAGAAAGGTGTTGGGGTATAAAATGTGAAACGTTGCCTTCTCCAATAAGGCCCTTTAAAAGGACTTGGTTAGAGAATACTTCATCGGCCCTTATACAGGACGCATATATTTAAATATTCCCCGTCCAAGGAGTACACAGCTATAAAGTTTTGTATGAATGAATAACAGTCGGAATGGTAAAATTACCTCAGAGAAGCTTATACAATAATATTTTACAAGATTCTATTAATAACGATAGGAAGTGAATGAACAAAATCAAAGACCCATCTATTTTCCAACAGAAAATACTCCCTTGACAAAATGTACCCCGCAGCAATGATTATTTGGTGATATTCTGGGGAAATTTGTAGGGATAGTGTCTTTGATAGAAAATCTAAAGCCTTATCAAGCCACGTGACCGACAACCACATAAAAAAAGGATTGTAAAACCTTATTGTTTTGCCTAAAAGCAACTGTGATGCAAGGTACTAGTATTTTGTCTTACTTCTACAGAAAACAGTCAATCATTCAGAACATTTTTTGGTGTCTGATTCTGATGCACTTACGCCGGATGTTGAGTCATTGTAGGCGAATGTAAAAGAAGACCTTAGGCGAGATGGGAACCTTACACTATCCTTATCTTGGTTGTCGATAAAAAGGCACATTAGGGGAAGATTTGTGACAAATAATAAAGAGTTCTGGACTCCTGAAGTATAAATAGATAATTTAAGCCATATTCCTTTGTATAATTTTCCCAAAATCAAACCTATGGGATTTGAAACTAAAGCGCTTAGACTGTTTAGATGCCAGATCTTTCTACTTCACACGGATTCTAAGTAGAAAGAATTACAGAATCGATAGATGAAGAAGTCCGCCACGCAGGGGCTGCGTAAACTAAGCAGATTTCCCAGGTGAAGTTTTATAATAGAGAAATTTCACGAGAGCCGAGCCAATCAAGGAATAGGCCGAACTAGCTTTTGGCGGGAAAGTAACTCTCGTCCGTTAGGCGCCCAGATTTAATAAAAATGCAAATATCTCGGTTAATATTCAAGATAGAGATAAAATGTATATTACAATATTTGTAGTAAATTTAATTTGCAATATGATTGATTCTGTAAAAATGTTCGATCCGACGTATAGTAACGGAGATATTTCGAATTTTCGAAAATCGTCCACTCTAATCCCCCCCCCCTCCCACTGGTCTGATTTCAGCCGTTAACGAACTTGATCTTTCTTTTTACATAAAACGACTAAATGTCGAGTTTGGTAACGATTAAACAAAAATTGGGACCGCTGGAGCGGTAACAGACAAATATATATATATATATATATATATATATATATATATATATATATATATATACAGTTTTGAACGGACCTAATTTTCGTCATCTACTAGGTAGGATCGATGGACATTTGAAGAAAAATCTTGAAAATTCCGTCATGAGTACAACCTCAATAGCTGATTTCCCTTGAGGGAAATCTGCTAAAACTGTATAGAGTAAAATTATTCTCAAAAAATGGCAAGTTTTCTAGCTGTATTACCTTGTTTCAATATATAGTTATGAAACTCAACACAGCTTTATTTCTATCGTTAAGATTAATTATTTTATTCTGTCTCCATCCTTTAACATGAGCATTAAAAACAATTCAGAGCATACAGTAAAAAAATACCTATAAAGCTCAAGAAATATTACCTAGTTCACAAGGCTGTTTGACTTGGATAACTGGTTTTAAACCAGATGGATGTCAGATCACTAGCGCCACCTGTTTTGAATCAAGGCATGAAAATGTTGAGTCTCATGGAAAACTTTCAATAACAATTTTTTTCATTTATTGCAGTTCATTAATATTATAATATTTAGGTGACTGGACCATACTTTACTGGGCTTAAAACTTATTTCAAAGAAAGGCGTTCGTTGTCATACATATATAAGTTTTTAAATACCCCATGGATACACCCTCTTGAGCACTAGTCACCCACCCCACAGTTAACTAATGAAAATATCGGGGAGTCCAAGTTAATATGCATAAAATAAGCAAATTTCAAACGAGCTAGAAAAGTGTATAAACGATATGATCTCGCATTCTATTTTTCTTCAATAGTAAGAACCAAACGTAAAGAAGAGTTTAGATTGAAGCTGGACGCAAGGATGTCTAGTGGAGTTGAAGTACATATCAAGTTTAGAATGTCTTTACCAAACTTTATATTTTATCCTATTGTGAAAATTAAAGATCGAGTTCCTAAAAGTCGAAATTCGGGCTGGGCAACTTCAATACTACTCCAGCAAGAGAAAAATGCATCGAACAACATATATAGGTTTTCTCTTAATAAACTTAGATTTGTATACGCTATAGCGGATGACAGAAACTAAGACATGACTATTGTCAGGCATTCTAGTATTGTAGTAGTTTCTTTAACAATCTTGCTCTTATTTTTTTAGCAGGGTTAAGGGAACCGGCTAATGAGGTTGTACTCATGTCACGATTTTTGAAAAATGTAATAAAATGTCTTTTATTTTGGAAAATGAGATTAGTTCAAATGTGTGTGTGTGTGTGTGTGTGTGTGTGTGTGTGTGTGTGTGTGTGTGTGTATATATGTTTGTTAACGTCACAGTGACATAGGTGAATGTTGACCAAGAGGAGTGGTGATTTAGTGTAAAAGAAAACTGTAAACACCGAAATAACTATGTTATGCGCAGGAGGTAAAACTTCTTATTATTAACGTTGATGAGGACACATGCATGGCAGGTTTTCTTATTTGTATTTAACTTTTATTTTTTGAGTTTGGTTTTCTACTAACGAATATGAGCTATTGAGGTCGTAGTCATTACTTGATTTTTGAAACAATTTCTTCAAATGACCATCTTTCCAAACTGAATAAAATTAATTATCTCCGTCCATACTTAGAGATTTTTAGTCACCTGAATAATCAATGTTTTTCGTAGGGAGTGATCTACTCGAAGAAGAAACTCCGTTAACCAAGGAGGATCTAGAAATAGTTGTCTCCAGTAGACCGACTGGCATCACTGAAGCCCTTTATAGGGGATCTAGGTTAAAATTTACTCACTAGAAACCCATAACCACACTAAGTGTTAGAACACTGCGTCTACTGGTAGTTCTACTGGTGAACAACGTATTCTCGGATTGGCCCCTATTTTCATCCTCAGGTTTCTGAGGGTACAGTATCGTGGACCCAAACATATATATATATATATATATATATATATATATATATATATATATATATATATATATACATTCCTAGTATAACTTGGTATTTTGTACCATGAGGAGTGGGGGATGTGTTAGAGATGAAGACGATGTACAGATCTTTGCAATAATGCTTTTCATGAAATTATTTATATAATAATTCGATTATTATTCAGCTATTGTTATTCCGAACATTTTGCAATTTAACTCAAATATTAAGAGAATTATTAGTACTTTTTTTCGTTATTAGTCTCCCCTAATCCCTCATTCGTTCTCGTTGAATTTTCACGATAAGCTCTCATAATACTACTCTTCTCATGTACAACCCAAATTTTAACTGACTTTTTTTCATGAGAAAAAATTTCCTCGTTAATGATCTTTGTTTGATAGGCTTAAACAGATAGTATCATCTATCTAACACTCCTGGGCGGAGTAAAACATCTCATTTTATGGAATCTCAGCGTGACAGAAATAATTTTTGATATTACAATTCTTCATGATGGTTTTATATGTCTGAACAATTTATATGCTAATAATTTCATATTATTTATCCAGAATGGAAAAAGTCCGTCACGCAGGGACTCCCTAAACTAAGCACATTTCCCAGGCGGTAAAATGACACATTACTTATCTCCCCTCATTATATATTTTCTATTTCTAAGTAAAATTCCAATGTGTAAACGTGGATTTATTGAAGGTGAAAACAAGAAAATAAGAATAACTCACTTAATATTGAGCTATTATAAACTATAGAAACTCAAATGTTGATTGAAATTAATAGTTTAATAAGATTGGTTCCATTAAATGTTTTGATCCGACTCATAATATCAGAGAAATTTTGAACTATGAACTTCAGGGGAAAATGAAATGGTTAAATATCGAGTATGGTAGATCAAATGAGCATTTTTTAGCCAAGACCACAAAATCTTAATTGTTGACGTAATTCCATGTATCTCATAGAATAAAAGTTCTATGAAAACAATCTTTGGAATTTAAGCTTCAAATAAATATAATAGTTCATGACATGAAAGATTATTGTTAGTATGACCTCAGTAGGAATGGGTGTTTACTCGAGGCTGAAAACTAAAAAAATGCAAATATTTAGGTTAATATTCAAAATATAGAAAAAATGTATGACAGTATTTATAGGGATTTAAATTTAAAATAAAATAGCTTCTATACACGTGTTTGACCTGACACATAATAACTCAGATATTTTAACTTTTCTAAATTTTCCCTTCTTAACCACTGCTTTCATTCGATCGATTTCAGCCGTGAACAAATTTAATCTTTAGTTTTACATTAAATGTATAAATACCGAATTTGGGTTCGACCGTTAACAGACCATAGACATATAGTTTAGAACGGACCTCATTTTCGTTATCTCCTGGTAGGATCGATGAACATTCCAAGACATTTTTTTTCATGAGTACAATCTCAATAGGTCCATCCTTTAAGGGAAATCTGCTAAAAAAAAGATTTAGTGCACTATAGTAAATGAAATGCCTCATTACGTCAGATGACTGTCCATGAAAAAGATTTATTAGCTTGACAGATAGGAAACGCAATATGGCCAATTAAAACAGATAATTTTTCATTTAATCATAAGTTGTCATTATAAAACATAGTATCAATATGAAACTAGAATACCAATTAATCTTACTAGATGCATAGAAAAAAAAAGTTGTATTCGGCACACTTGATGAAACGAAAAATGACGGCGTTCTCATAAGTCATGGAATCTCCGTCATCTGCGGTTTTCAGTGATAATGCGCTGATTTGAACTACAAAATAAAGTATTTCCATAAGAAAATTATTTCGGTGGGTGTTTGAGTGTCTGAAAGAAGATGGCAAATGAGGGGGAGGCGGTGGAGAAAAGTTATTCTCTTAACTTGAAATACTAATTAGTATAAGAAAACCATTAAGTCAGAAAAACCCCACCATTGAGATTTCTCCATATTGTAAGACGTATTTGATATTTACAAAATAATCTGGAAAGGGAAAGAATGCTTCCTAAATGGAAGACAGAGCTTGAAGGCTTAACATAAGATAAAGTCAGCGGTGCAGGTTGCGTAATCTAACCAGAATTCCCACGTCTTGGAACGCACATTACGTCATATCATATTCTATTCTCAAATTCTCCTAGTCCCTATGTAAATCAGACTCGAAATTTAAGCTGGACGTGAGACCTTTAGCCATGCTATAGTCTTATTGTAAATAAAAATCGGAGAAACTCGGGGAGTTTAGTGTAGGCTGAAAATCAAAAGAAGAAATAACCTCATTATTATACTACAGAAAGAAAAAAATATTGAATAACCGTTGTAGTAGATTGCTTCTAATTAAAAAAGCAATATTAAGTGAATAAATACAAACGGTAATAAGAAATTGTTCAGCCTCTAAAAGCATCTAAAATGTAAACAAACAGGTCTACCAACCTCTCCCCGGAAAGAAAAACAATTACTGAAATATATTACAATATAGCATATTTGTTTTATTGAAAACTACTTACTATATCTAGTATTGTAATTTATAATGAAATAGAATAATGTTTATCTCAATCAATCAAATTTTAGTGTAGTCCAAGAACTTAAGATGGGGTGGGGGAGAGAGTCACCGGAACATATTTGCATGTATCTCGTATAATAATGGTCTCTTGGAAGCAATAATTGGTATATAAGCTGCAAATAATGTGGTTTATTATATAACTGAGTATTGTTTATGTAACATAAGTAGAAGTGGGGGTTTGCTTAAGGCTGAAAACTCAAAAATGCAAATATCTCGGTAAATATTCAAGATAGAGAATAAGTGAACATAACAATATTTACAGTACATTTAATTTTCAATGAGATTGGTACTATACAATTTTTCGATCCGACATATAGTAACGGAGATATTTCGAATTTTCCAAAATTCCCCTACCGCTGGTCTGATTTCAGCCATAAACGAACTTGATCTTTTGTTTTACATAAAACGATTAAATATCGAGTTTGGTAACAAAAAAAAATTGCGACCGCTAGAGTGTTTACAATTTTGAACGGACCTCATTTTCGTCATCTTATTTCTGCTAAGAGATTAATAATGATATACAGTTCCTAATCATTTTAATGGAGAAATTTACAAATCTCCTTTTATCCCTTCTCTAAACCCCTACATCCTCTCGTAGTTGTTTATTAGCAGATTTCCCTTCAGGGAGGTTGTATTCATAACGTGGTTTTCTAAAATTTTCTTAAAATGTCCATCGATCCTACCCAGGAGATGACGAAAACAACAATAAGCTGTTATAACACTATAGATCATCATTGTTATTGACGGAAATCGTACCTGGAATAGTGGGGGCTTAGAAGGGGGAATTCGAAAATTCAAAATATATCCCTTATTATGAGTCGGATCGTGAAATGTTAAAGAACCAGTCTTGTTAAGCTATTGATGTTCTACAATTGTTGCCCCATTCACTTTTTCGTACCTCAAGTATTAAGCGATTTATTCGTACTTTATTGTTTTTGCCTTCAGTACCCCCTCCCCCCTACTCATCTGTGTTTTTTTACACATAAATAGAGAATATGTCGTGTGATGATATCCAAAGCGTGTTATTCCAACACGTGGGAAATCTGCTTAGTTTACGCAGCCCCAACGCGAAGGACTCTCTATAAACAAATATAGGGAGCTTCAAAACAAGGGCGATAACTCTGGAACAAAAACCCCAAATATCATAAACGTAAAAAAAAAAAAAATAATAATAATATAAAACTAATAGAATAGAAATACAAAAGTCTGTCACGCAGAGGTTGCGTAAACTAAGTAGATTTCACACGTTACAATAGATAAATCTTCATACTTGTAACACTTAACACCACCGCGATAATAAGCGAATAAATACAAATGATAATGAGAAATCTTTCAGTTAGTTTACATTTTAGCAGAGAGCATTTTATTGAGGTTGTATTCATGACGCGAATTTCAAAAACTTCCTCAAATATCCTCAATCCTACCTAGTAGATGACGAAAATGGGGTCCATTCAAAATTATATATATATATATATATATATATATATATATATATATATATATATATATACAAACTTGATATATAAGCGTTTCATGAAAAACTAATTGTCAAGTTCGTTAATGGCTGAAATCCGACCAGTGGGAGGGGGAATTTAGAGGAGGAAATTTTGAAAATATCTGATCGGATCGTCTGATCGGAAAATTGTATGGAATCTAATTGAAAATTATATTTACTATAAGTATTGTTATATACATTTATTCTCTATCTTTAACACTAACAACATAACTTCCTAAGTCCCACCATGGCTAGAAAAGGATGGTAACCTGTAGATAACCCGTCCCAATTAGCCTGAGTTGCTAAAAGTGGACTTTAATAAATAATAATAATAATAATATTAACAGAGATATTTAGATTCTTTAGTTTTCAGCATTCAGTAAACCCACTCCTAATCATGTCACATAAACTATACTCTTTTATTTAATGACCCACTTATTTGAAGCTGAAATACCTAATATTGTTTACAGATATTTACTAGATGAGGTACTTGGAAATAAGTTGTATGATGAAGTCATAATTTAGACTTTATGTTCTTAACTTGAAAATGTTTATATGTTCTACGCCATATTCGATATTTAATTATTTCATTCAACACTTAAGACCGTAATAGTTAATGGTTGAAATTGGACCCTGAATGGCAGTGGGGAGGGGGTTGAGAAATGGGGATTGGAAAATTCAAAACATTTCTGTTAATTTACGTAGAAATAGAGAATATATGGTGAGATGATTTCACAAGTGTGTTAAACCAACACTTGGGAAATCTGCTTAGTTTGCTCAGCCTGTGCATGACGGACCTTTAATAATAATAAAACGGAAAGTGTCTAAATTTTAAACAAAAAAGTTAGCCAACCTCTCAGAGCTGAATAGATAGAAATATTCTTGATAGGAAAGAAATAAAATTACGGAAATATATCTGAATATAATAAATTAATTTCATTTAAAACTATTTGCTATATCTAGTACTGTAGTCTATAATGAATAAGAATAATTTTTATCTCAGTCACTCTAATTTTAGTAATCCAAGAACAAAAGATGGGGGGGGGGTTTACAATGTTTTTGCCTGTATCTAATCTAGAAAAGATTTTTTTGAAGAACACATTATTCGGTATTTCAGCTGGAAATAAAATGATTAATGATATATTAGCTTATTCTTAACGTGTGATTACAAAGAAGAGGTGTTTATTGACTAAAAAATCCAAATATCTCAGTTAATATTCAAGATAGAGAAAATATGTATTACAATAGTTGTAGGTAATTTAATTTACAATAATATTGGTTCTATAATTTTTTTTTTGATCCGACTTATAATAATAGAGATATTTCAAGTTTTCAAAATTACCCCCTTGAGGGAAATCTGCTAAAAGTGGAAATTTCACATGTTTTTCATTATTTTTAGGTGTGGACTTGTTCAATGAGACTTACGACTAATAAGATTTAACAGAAGATGGCTTCAACATCTGAAACCACAGAACTCCAGGAAGAGAAGAGGCCTCTCCTGGAGCCTAGTACTTCGAAGGCTGGCACCTCTACCAACCAACCAGCTGCCCAAGGGACAGGGCCAAAGTCTTCTACCTACAGGCAGGTACATATTTTAAACTAATATTTCACTATGTATGTGTATGTATATATATATATATATATATACATACACATATACATATATATTTATACTTATTCATTATCTGTTTATTAGTGGAGTCTTTCAAAAATTGTAATCTGCACGTTTTTGCCTTCACTAGATTTTATGAAAACAGATATACTAAAGAAGTGCAGGAAAAGTATCAGAATCCACTCTAACTATCGTAACTACACTCAATATGGTAGTCTATATTAATTCAATGGTATAAGAATATGGATGGTCGATATTAGGGATAACCATGAAGCATGGCCTAAGAAACAATGACTCTTCTTGATTTCTTGAGGAATTGGGAAGCAGCTGCTAAGTATAAGAAGCTGCATTTATTTTTAAAGAACAGCATTGTGGAGACTGACTCTCAAACGAGTTGGTCATTTCAGCCTAGCCCTTACTTAGCTTTTAATATTATATTTTTCAAAGAAGCACTATTTGCTGAATACATTTCACATACATGGCTGACACTATAAATAAACCATAAATAATCTTCTATGACTTATAGACTTTTAAAGTGTACTTTGTTTATCTCAAAATCATTCACTTCTCTGCCTATAGAAAACCAAGGCCCTGACACCTCCAGTACAGTACTAGGACCACCTTTCTACTGCCCTCCCCCTTCCTCCAACTCCTAGTTTATTAATTAATTGAACAACAGCTATATGAAATTGCGCTCCTAGCACTATTATATAACTAGCCAAAAATATTAATGAAGCTTTTGGTAGTATAAAGAAGTTACGCAAAAAATGCAACAGTACGGGCATTAGAATGTTAAGGGGAAACCGGTTTTGTGTTTTTCCTTAAGGTGCAATTTTTAGGGTTTCTTCAAATAAATATTGGAATTTATGTATAGATACACATGCACAAATAAGGAACACACACTGTGAGGGATATATGTTAGTTGAACTGGAGGTTTACAGATGATGGGGTGGGGGAATCTAATAACGTTTTGAAATGTAAGGACAATGGAATCTTCATTTTAAGTGCCATTGCACTCAATACTTTGCTGATTTTTTACACAGTATTTCTTAGGTCTTTCGCTGCTTGAGTGAACTCTTCCATTGCACTATTTCTGTTTGATGTTGACAATGCCAGCAAACACTGTGTTATGTTATGTGTGAGCCTACCATTTAGGTTCTACCTTTCTTTTTCATACTACTTTTAGGGTTTGCTTCATCAGCAAAGGTGATAATGGGTATTAAGCCAATAGAAATCTCAAAACTACAAAGAGCACCAATTCTGACAAAACAAGCCTCTCCAGAACTATTCTCATCAGTCTCATAAATTAGTTTCATATTGGTATTCACACTGAACATAAATCAGCTGGAAGTCAATGAAGAAGTGCACATCAACATACTATTCATTTCCTTTCTCAAGCATTTGCCTAATAAAGAAAAGTCGATCAGAGGTCGTTTTTTCTTGGCAGAACTCACTTTGGTATTCTCTCAGTAATCTTTCAACGCATTCCATTAACTATTATGCTTGTTGTATTGCATGACACAACTACCTCTGTTTTGCTTCTATTAGCTCTTTTATTTGGAGAAGGATGCTTGACTGAACCCTTGATTAAGGATATCTACAAATTACTAGAGCCATCCATCTCTCATCTTATTAGACTTTGTGGGTAGATTTTCCTGATGATCCAAACAGAACTCATCTGAATAAATTCATTCTCCTGCATCTCCTCTATTACCTGTCTAACATTCATGATCAAACCAAAGCTTTCTTTTCATAATAGTTTGCTTTCTTAACTCCTTGTAACCAATATCTCCGATCATATTTATCACATCTCCCTCGGAACTTTGTTGCTGGTACTTTTCCTGGTGATTTTCACTGTAACAGATCATTGTGGATTCCACTAAAAGCTTAAAAATTCCAAAAGAAAAAGATTTGTCTCCCTGTGCCTGTTCATTAGTGCCCATAGTTGCATATAGCTACCCACAACCAGAAATGGTCCAATGGACAGTCAGCCCTTCAGAAATATTTTGCTTCTTAGATATAAGAAAAATGACTCAGGCTGATTAAAATGTGGTTTATTTACAATTAACAAATTAAAGAAGGATACTTCTACCGGGTGTAAACATTCCATTTTATTTATTTATAAAACAGAATAAACCAGGAAATAATTTATTACATTTATAAATTATTCATTATTTACTGATGTATACTCTAAGAATAGAGAATACAGCATCTAGATATTGATTTTATTTTTAATATCAAAACTAAACAGATTTGGATAGCCATATTAGTTTTAGATCAGTGTTGTTGTAGCCAGAATGGCTGAAGGTAATTGGAGGATTCTAAATATGTCTGTAAGAACAGATAACCTGGCTGGAACATATAAATAACCTCTCTGGTAAAGACATTTATATGTCAGAACATACATATTGAACATAACTTTTTCTTCTTTTTCCAACTGTTAAGTTACCAATTTTCTTATTTTTTTTCAGATTTTCCTGGGGATAATTGTAGCATTGCCTAGTGTGCCCTTTGGGATGAGCCTTGGGTTTTCTGCTATAGCATTTGATGAGTTAATATTGACAGTCGATGAAGCTTCATGGTTTGGTAATTATAACTTTTGATTTTCTAAAAGTTTTCTATAGTTCAGCTCATTAAATAACTTTTAAAAGGTGTATTTTATATTCCACTGTATCGAAAAAAAAAAAATGTCATAGGCAATGAATAAATTATTTATTTATGAAAATGATGCTCTAAAATAATTCTCCTATTTGATTTAATTATTCAATAAATCAATTTGACTCTTCTTGTTTGCAGCAAGTGTGACAGCGATGGCATATCCAGTGGGTGCTTTGCTGGTTGGGCCAATGATGGACAAATATGGACGAAGGCCAGCACTGCTGTCTATTAATGTAGTGAGCTTCTTCGGGTGGTTGCTGCTGTCAGTCCCGACGTCAGGCACTGGTATAGCTAGGCTAATATCTGGCAGAATAGTGACTGGTATTGCTGGGGGCTTAGCTTCAGTCCCTGCATCTGTCTATGCAGCAGAGTGCCTCTCATCTTCAGATCTGACATCACGCAGTGCTATAGTTGCATGGTCTACAGTCGCGTTGAGCGCTGGCATTTTCCTCGTTTATGCAACAGGAGCTATATTGGAGTTCTATGCTGTTGCCAGTATAGCCACTCTAATTTCAATCATATCTTTCATTTTGGTAGCAATTTTCCTACCAGAAAGCCCTGTTTGGTACAGTATGAAAGGGCGGCATGGCGATGCAGAATGGTCTCTCCGGGAGATAGACATAAACCCACCACCTGCTCCACCTGAGCAGCCTTCAGAAGTAGAAGATCCAGAACGAAGTCCTCCTCCCCCACCACCTCCACCCCAACCAGAAACCTTCAAAGAACTACTCAAACCTGAAGCATACAAACCTCTCCTTATTATGATAGGATTTTTCTTTTTCCAGCAATTTTCAGGCGTTTTTGTAATAATTGCTTACATGGTAGACATAATCCGTGCTGCAGGTGTAGTCACTGTGGATCCTTATCTGGTGGCGTTCTTAGCTGGGACTATAGTCCTCATTGTATCATGGATTGCTTCTCTTGTATATCCGAGAACAGGAGTAAGGGTCATTGCTATAGTCTCAGGCATAGGAATCACCACAACTATGCTATTTATGGGCACATTCCTCAGTTTAAGGGTTTATTGGGTCAATAAATCACAGTTGAGCTTCTTGAACTGGATTCCAGTTTTTTCTATATTAAGTAGCATAAGTGTCAGTTCCATAGGCTTTCTGATCCTCCCTTGGTCAATGCTTGGAGAGGTGTTTCCAAACAATGTAAAAGGCCTAGCAACAGGAATAGCAACATGCCTTGGGTTTATTTTCAGTTTTATTGCAGCAAAAATTTACCCAGACATCCAACTAGAATTAGGTGTTGAAGGGGTATTCTTCTTTTTTGGAGTAATGGCACTCCTTGGAACTGTCTTTGTTGTATTTTTCCTTCCAGAGACAAGAGGAAAAACGTTTGAAGAAATCCTACGTGAATTTTCTGGCCCACCTTCTAAAAAAAAATAACACTGCACCATTATTTTAGGCATTTTGAATGCTATCCTATAGAATATTACAACTTAATTATTTGTTCAAAGGCACTGGGCACCTTATATTTCATATAGGAAATAGTTTCTTTTTTATAATGAATCAATTGTTAATATAATTGAAGCACTAACTTAAGCAATAAGTTACATTATAGACACTTTGTAATAATCTTTGGTTGATTGTTTTCTAATGTTACTTTAAAGAAAAAAATGAAAAAAAAAATGTTTTGATTATATTACAAAAGAAATAGTAATGGCTGTTTTTGTTTCCTTTAAGAAAAATGTACCAAGAAAACATTGTTTGATGGTGTAAATCACTTAGTTTTATCATAAGAAAAAACAATGAAACAGTGTTCTCTTAATTTATTTCTTATAATTTTTCTAATACGATTTATTTTTTTAAAAAATGTCGGTGTATCTCTGTGATAATGTTCAATTATAAATATATTGATAGATGTTAAAAATACTTCCTTCTGGAAAAATTCAGCTAGTTTTATTTAATGAAATTTAATATAACTCCACTGTTTAATCCAGTTGAAGAAAGAAGAATTATAAAAGTTCAACACTAAGTGTTAGAGAAAAAAAAAAAAAGAGTTCTAATTGAAAAATCTCACTGACTGAATGGCTTTAATAATACTGCTGATACAAACAGTTGTATGTGAAACAAATTTTCACTTTTGCAGAATACAAAATATTTTAAACAAATAATGTTTGCAAAGCATATTAATAACGACAATTCAATAAAATAAGAATTTTCACATCTATTATTTTTACCATCATCCATCATTTTCTTGTACAAAATATTGGATTCATAATGGGAACACAACACACTTACTCTTAACCCATTCAATGGCAATCGTGCAACAGTTGTTTCTGCCTATGTTTCCTTGGGTGACTGGTCACATAACTTTTGAGTCAATTCCTGCCCAGAATATGCTCATAAATTAGGCTGGAATTAAATGGGTAAAGCAGTAACGTTATATTATGGTTTTTAGAATTAATTTTTATAGAAAATAAACAGACAAAAAATTTATACACCATCATTACCACAACATGGAAGGTTAGCCAGGTGTATTAAAGATCCCCACAAGAGTAGTGGGTATTTATTTGGTGGCAGATTCACTAAATAAAATACATGGTCCTGTCCAGAATTGAACAGGGTGGTACCTGTAGACAATCCGTCCCAATTAACCATGGTATAACATAAAATGGACTTTAATAGATATCAAATACTCTTTTTTTTCTACAATTTGTGGTTATAGACTTTATAAATAAATATGAAAAACTAATCTGAAGAAATATCATATATAATATTATTAAAATGTCCACTCTTTTCACAACCTGGTCAATCACTCAATACACCTTTAGCTTAAGGGTTTTAATTTTTATTATTTTATATTTACAGTTGGACTCATCTGAAAATTTTGATCTCAATGTACTGGTTGCTAGTACATGTGAATCATAGTCCCTTAAATTTGCATATGGAGGATTGACTAATAAACCTCTCAAATGGGCTACCTAATATATTCAAGGAGTGTATACAAAGTAGATAAAATATCCTATTTTGTTATTGTAAGTAGTAATAATGTTTTATCGTTAAAAATGGACAAACAAAAGAATGATAAAAGTTGTGTACCATTGTATTTAGAAAGATAATTTCACTTTCCAATATTTACAAGAAGACATTAAATTGAGCAACATAAAAAAAAAAAAAATATATATATATATATATATTGCCTGCAATAAAAGGGAGAATAGTTTTTTATTAATAATTATTTTCTATTATTTCCTTAATAAACTATTATGAAATAATATTAGTATTTCTTATTAATTTTGTAATAATGTATTGGGTCAGGGTAGCCTACCCCTACATGATGAAAGTTCCACAGATTTCCAGTTCTACAGTTTAAGTAAGGAAGAAGAAAAAAGTCCGTCACGCAGGGGCTGAGTAAACTAAGCAGATTTTCTATGTGAAGTTTAGCTATAGAGAAATCAGCATACTGGTAATACAACACCACCATAAGTAAATACAAACGGTAATGAGAAATCTTTCAGTTAATTGTAATAAACTCCCAACTGAAACGGCTTCTGAATTGTAAGAATAATTTATATTTTAATAACTCAAATTTTAGTAGTCCAAGAACTTAAGAAGGGGGGGGGCGGATGAATAGAACGTATTTGCATAAATCTCACAAAGTAAAGAAGGTTAGGTAAGGTTAGAGACGACAGGTTAGGTTAGAAGCTTCCCCAGAGCCCAGACTACGAAAACGACCGAACTAACCCGAACAACACCCAACCACAGACTTCATAAAAATGCAAATATCTCGGTTAATATTCAAGATAGAGAATAAGTGTATATAACAATTTTATAGTAAATTTAATTTGCAATAAGATTGGTTCTATACAATTTTTCGATCCGATGCATAATAACGGAGATATTTCGAATTTTCGAAAATCCCCCCTCCCTCTGGTACGATTTCAGCCATTAACGAACTTGATCTGTATTTTTACATAAAACGGTTAAATATCGAGTTTCGTAACGATCAAACAAAAATTGCGACCGCTAGATCATTAACAGACAAGTGTATATTTATATATATATATATATATATATATATATATATATATATATATATATATATATAATTTTGAACGGACCTCATTTTCGTCATCTCCTGGGTAGGATCGATGGACATTTGAAGAAAAATTTCGAAACTCGCGTCATGAGTACAACCTCAATAGCTGATTTCCCTTAAGGGAAATCTGCTAAAATTACTCGTGTTGGCAGCCTATATTTTTATTGATACAAACAGAGAGCGGCTTGGTTTGAAAATTGGTAGCTTTATAAAATGTTTAGTGTTAAATAGATTATATTGTGAAAGAGAAAGTTATTAGTTATGCCCTACATCTGGAGCCCTTTAATTCAAAAGTATCAATTGAGAAGAAATGTTTAAATACTCTTATTGCTATAAAAAGTGACTAAAGTGTCTCGCATCTGATGTGTGGTGCAACTAAGTGAGTGCCAGTAAAAACACATTTAATACTAGCCTGGATCAAAAAGCAAGGTTGGCTAAGGTTTGCAGGTGCACTTATCCTTATAAAAACTAATCAGTGGTTCAGAAATTAATTGTGATGAAATGCAGGAAGATTGGGCAATAAGTGTGAATTGATAAAGGTTGAAAATGAAGCCCATGGAAGGACATATTTAGGTATCTTGAAGGCTAGAGGAGTCTTAGCACCGGCATCTCAAATCAAAGGCTTAAGAAGGCAGACAAATAAAAACTATGGATAAGTGGATTAAACACAGAATGTTCAGAGTTCATGCAATATGAGCTAGGAAAATACAGTCAATATTGTAGCTCTCCAGGAGATTCAAATAATGAAAATAGATAATGTATCTTAAGAGTATTTATATGAGAATTTTTTAATTACTACTAGGTCTAAACACAATGAAAGAGGTGCTAAATTAAGGAAAGGTATTCAATCTACATTATAATGGTCCAAATACAGTAGTAAAAACAGAATATTTAGTTACATTAAAGAGAATTTTTTTTTTTTTTTTTCTAAATCACTGATTAATTCATGTACAATCACATTTGTTCATATGCAATATGAGGATGGAGAAGAGATGAGACAAAGATTTTTTCTGTCTATCATTTCAATGCACAGGTAGTTAGGGAAGAGTCTAATGTAATACATACAAGATTAAAAGTTCCATGAAACATCTTATCCCTTGATTAGATTGGCTGCATTTCCTTCGTGAAGTGTGACTTGTTATAAATGAAGCAGGGAAGGGGAGAAAACGAGGGCTCCAAATGGGGGAAAGAGCAAACTAAGATGGTTTCAGCATGCTAAATAAAAAATAAATTATAGCAGAGTCTCTTCAAAAAGTTTTTTAGTGTCATAGTTGATAATAGAAAAAGTCCGGCATGCAGGGGCTGTGTAAACTAAGCTGATTTCCCGCATGAAGTTTATCAATAGATAAATTTATATACCGGTAGCACAACATCACAGTGAATATTAAGTGAATAAATACAAACGATAATAAGAAACCAGCCGACAGAAAGCATCTGAAATGTAAACAAACAGTTCTGCTAACTTTTTACAGGAAAGACAATTCCTGTAAAATATCTGAATATAACGTATTAATTTGATTGAAAACTATTAACTATGTCTAGTACTGAAATTTATAATGAATCAGAATAATTTTTAATCACTATCAATCAAATTTAAGTAGTTCAAAAACCTAAGAAGGGGGGGGGGTCACCAGAACATATTTGCATGTATCTTGTATAATAAATGTCTCTTGAAAACAATATGTGGTATTTAAGCTTTGAATGATGTATTTTATAACATAACCGAGTTTTGTTTATGTAACATGAGTAGAAGTGGGGGTTTGCTAAAGGCTGAAAACTGAAAAATGCAAATATCTCGCTTAATATTCAGGATAGGGAATAAATGTATATAACAATGTTTATAGTAAACTTAATTTACAATAATATTAGTTCTATACAATTTTTCGATCCGACCTATGGTAAATGAATATTCCGAATTTTCGAAAATCCTCCCCTCTAAACTCCCCCTACCCCTGGCCCGATTTCAGCCGTTAACAATTAACAATAATTGCGACCGCTAGAGCGGTAACAGACAAATATATATACAGTTTTGAACGGACTTCATTTTCATCATCTCCTGGGTAGGATCGATGGACATTTGAAGAAAAATTTCGAAAATCGCGTAATGAGTACGAGACCTCAATAGCTGATTTCCCTTAAGGGAAATCTACTAATAAAATGGTACCATGTAGAGCAACACACCCTTTGAAGACTGCAGCGTCTGGTTTTGAGAGGTTATGATATTCTGAATAAAAAAAAATGTAAAATTATTAGAACAATACTTACTTCCACCATTAGGTAATATTTCCTGAAGTTGAGATTGGAGAGGAATGCCATAAAAAGTAAGGTATCCAGCAAGGGCACTCAGCTGATCAAGAGAACCTGATACTGGCTTACATTCGATGTAGTCCGCTACCAGTTTTTTGTTATCTAAAAATAAAAATTAAAAAAAATGTACGTATGTAACATAAATATAATATGCACGTAAATGCATATATATATATATATATATATATATATATATATATATATTTATATGGGTTCTATCCTGTATATAAATTAATAAGTAGGCCATGAAAATTCAGTAGCATTTTGTGACATTAACAATGTAATGGGTAAAATTTCCAATTCAAAAAACACATATAGAATTTTTTGAACATTAGTAATTCTTCATTTAAAATTTTTCTTAGCAAATGAAACCATAAACAATAAAATGTAAGTGTTTACCTTGAAGCCAAATGTCCAGCAAAGACTGCACATAATGTGCGAGAGCAAGACCAAGACATGACTGCTTGCTAGTCATAGACAGAGTTTCTGCATAAACCAGCCTCATTTGCCATAGAAGTTGACTACTTGGAGCCGATCTAACTTTGATCATTTCCTAAAAGACAAAAACAAAATGTTGTTACTATGTAAAATAATATTCACTTATGAATTTTTCTTTTTTTAAAAAAAGTAAACCACTTATCTTTATTAAAAAAATGTCCTAACTGATTATCCAAAGAATTAACAGAAAATCGGACAACCTTCCCAAAATATAGAAAAATTGTTTTCTGCTTATCAAAAAAAAAGTGCAGATTATCATGCAATGTTATACTTTATGAGACGCAGAGAATAAAAATTATAATATTCCTCTAATATATTTTTTAAGCCAACTTTCATCAATAATTATTGTCAATTATAGACACAGATTTGCCCAAAGAAGCAAACATATTAAATGAAAAAAAAAATGTACGCATACAAACACAAATAAATATATAAAATGAAAATGAAAAGTTGACTTAAGTAGTCTATGGCGGAAGGTCAAATGGTAAATGATAACCTTTTTGATCTAAAGAATGGTGCTGTCCTCAAACAAAAATTAGGAAATACTACTATACTTCCTGGATACAAACTAGTATCATTTGATGTTGTGAACATGTTCCACAATATACCGGTAGACTTGGCCACAAAAATAATCAATAAAAACTGGGTTAATATATCGAGCCACTCCAAAATAAAAGATAAAGATATTTTTATACAAATGGTTATTTTAGATTCAGTCACAAAAATGACCCCCCGCCATAGACTACTTAAGTAAAGTTAAATAGGCCATATTTTCACAATGAAAACGAAAAGAAAAGCCAAATTAAAATAGAAATATATAAGGTCGTTTGTTCATAAAAATTTGAAAAGCTTCTAATTTGCTTCTTGGATTTTATCTAATTCACTCCTAAAAGCATGCACACATACTCACGCATGCAAATACGCTCACGCTCACACACACACATTAGACACAAGAAAAAATATAATAATAAATGAACAGATAAACTTATAAAAAAAATTAAATTATTGATCCAAATTTTCATGGAGAATATAGAATGCTTCACTGGAGAAAACCCATAGTTTTGTCTCAAATACTAATAAAAATATGATTGTTTTGGAATTTATAAAAAAAATGTTTTATTGTGAATCATAATGAAAACTCAGAAAGGTGTTATGAATACCACCAAATTTATGAAGATAGGAAGTGTTTTGTTTTTTAAAATGCCCCAGCCATAATCTCTGAAGAATTTTACATAGTCTGAGGTGACACTAATTAAAATAATTTAATTACAATTTTTGACGGGCTTTAAAATGGGCTCTCACTTGCCATGTATACTCAATGATCAGCCAGTAATGATGTTCTCTATGGACAGATTTGGCTATAGTATTATTTATCCTGATGGAACCAACCCATTACTTAAATAATTTAATTTCATTTACCGAAAGAATTGTAATCCATGGATTGAGGAGAGTCAGCCTGTCCTGTGAAGTAAATTCATAGGCAGCGCTGGCAAACCACTGAGTAAGGGCTTCTTCAATATTCTCTGTGCTGCCTTCTTTGGAAGTGTCCAGGAAATATTTAATCAGCTGAACCATTTGCTTATTAGATGTAAAAGCCAAGATTGAGTTAGTCTGTAAAAAATAAAATTATATTAATAATAATCCGAGGATACCAATTGCAAAGAGTTGTTGAGGCTCATTCATAAATCCTCAAGAAACATATATGGTGATGTGATTCTGGAAGATGAAAATAATCATAACCTCAACCAAATCTCACAAAATAAAGAGAAAAAAATGGGCCAGAAAACAATGAATATACAATATCAATATAAATAATAAACTTTTCAAATTCCTTAATAATGAAAGTCAATTATGCAGGAGCTTTGTAAACTAAGCAGATTTTTTATATGTTGGAATGAAACACTGATGATGTCATCTCATGTTGGATTATCCATTTCTATCTTGATAAAAAGCCTACGATAACTTCAAATCAAAGTTGGGCATGATGTGATTAGTGGTACACTTACTTTCAGGAAAAATCCTATGAGTAGGAGTAGGGGTTATCTTAGGGCTGGGGAAAAAAAGGAAAAAAAAAAACACGTGACGGAAATCAAATGTTTAAGAAGATTAATTCTAAAAATTGTTCTGATCTGACTAGAAATAACAGAGGTATTTCAATTTTTTTTATACTATCCCTTCTTCTCCTATCTCAAATATGATCATTAAAACAAATTCTATCTCTAGTTTTATATGAATCAGTTATTGTGTATAATATTGATATAATAAAAATTAGGGGACTCTAGAAAGTATACTGTTTATTTATAATATCATATCGAATAAATTTCCATGTATTTCACATAGTTAAGGTCTAATGAAAACAATGCTTGGTATTTAAAATTGGAATAAGACATTTCATCATATGTGTATATTGGATCATTGAAAATACACAAATATGCAGTGCACACATGTATGTGTGTGCATTTGCATGAACACATAGATAGAAGGGAGCTTATTACTACTTAAGGCTACTTTACTAAAAGCTTAAGAACCAGTAAAGGAGACCGGTGTAGGTTTTGATAGGAGGAATCAGTAAAACTCCACTTCTACTGGTGTTACATAAACAATACTCTTATATAACAAACCACATTATTTGAAGCTTAAATACCAAATATAATTTTCCAGAGACCTTTATTATATGAGATAGATGCAAAAATGTTCTTGTAACCCGCCCCCCCCCCTCTAAAATTCTTGGACTACTAAAATTTGATTTATTGAATTAAAAATGATTCTGGTTCATTAAAATTACAGTACTAACTATAGTACATAGTTTTCAATAAAATGAATATGTAATATTCTGATATGTTTCAGTTGTATTGTTTTTCTTGCCGGTGACCTGAAGATGAAGGAAAATCTGCATAGTTTACGCAGCCCCTGCGTGACGGCCTTTTTATACTTTGATTTTATACTCTGTGGTTAATTATCCTGACTAATAAAAGCAAATACTATAAGAATACCAAAGTGTGAACTTAACAAGTTTATCTTAAAATTTGGATTAATAGGTATTATAAAAATCTTAGTGAATTTCGTAAACTCATATTGATAACATTTATTTTTACAGATAAGTTTAGAAAAAGAAAACTCACTGAGATAGCCCATGAGCTTGCTTCAGCTGTTGAAAGAGTCTGAGCAAGAAGGGTTCGAAAGCCATGCTTGTCTTCCGAATAAGGGAGACAGCCAGCTCTCTGTTTCACTCCAACCCCTCCTTCACTTTTTAGTAATTTCCTTCAACATTATTATTTCTATTAGAACAGATTTTTCTGAATGTTCATAAAAATAGAACATTAAATTTTAAAAGAGGTAATTTACTCAATAGATTTCATGTCCATGGCAATAACTACCCATTAGTGTTTACACAACAATCCTTTCTAAGGGGGTCTTCTTTAAGAAAAAAATCTCCTATTCGTGTAGTTATAAAGTAATATTAAAAAGAGAAGATTTATTTATTGTGAAGAGTAGGCTGCTAGGCAATATTGCTCATGAACAAAAAACGGAAATAAATAGAAAATATATAATAAATGTAACAAAAACATATTAAACCCGTTTTATTAAAACGGAATAAAAAAAAAAATAAAGTGAAACAGAAAATGCAACAAAAAAAACATGGAAAATAAACAAAAAAGAAAACAAAACATTAAATTAAAAAAAAAATAAATCCAATTAATGGATATGTTGTTACTTTAAAATAATAAAAATATACAAATCGACGTGCTGATCAATTCTTTGCCCAGTCATTTATCTCCTAAAGGTTTCTCACTGAATGAATATGAGAAACTGAGTACTACATTTTTAGAGTAGAAGTTACTGACTCACAAACACAATGTATTAGGTAAATGATAGTTAATATTCAAAACATAAATTTAAAAATATATATATGTATATATATATTTGATAATTTGAAATTATGTTTGTTACAAATACCAATACAGTAACAAAAGTAATTTAAAGCCAATAAATACAAATAAAAACCAAAAACATTTAAAGATATAAATACAAATTAAAAAAAACAAAACAAACTTACTCAAGTTCACTCCAATTTTTATCCCTCCTGAAAATTATTGGCCAGTATCTATCATCTTCTACTCTCACCTAAAAATATATATAAAATATGATGATTTAAATTAAAAATTAACTAGGTGGGAAAAAAGAACAGAAATTATGAATGAACAAAAAAAAAAAAAAAACAACAGACATTTATAATCCCTTTAGTTGTTTCAAATATATACAAACTAAATTTATATACTTAAATTATAAGACGTAATTCTTGTAATAAAAACAGAAATTGCATTATTGCTATCCAAGATGAAGTGATTGCTACTGCATTATATAGAAGACATGTTTTTGCAATATTGTCTCAAACAAACATGACTACCCCATGAGACCTATGATTCACAAATGACCCAACAACCCTAACCTGATACCACTTGTAGTCGAAAGGTCAGAATTTAAAGAAACACTATTTGTCCGTCATTTACTTTATTATAACTACATGAGCAAAATTCTTTACTTCATGGATATATAAAAAATATTGATTGCAACTATGTTAAGATTTATAACATTTGGTACCAGCTTGTGTTTTCTTATTAGCATAGATAAAGCCAGTCTAGAGAAAGGATGTCTCTCCAGGCCATGGGCCAACTTCATTTTTAATAGTCAGGATTGTACTGTTGAAGTAAAGAATGCAAAACATGTTGAGTTTTAATTAACCAAAAGAAGGAGAAATAGTGTTTCTTTAACTTCTGTCTCTGTGACTACACGTGCTATTAAATAAGACTTGTGAATCAAATCAATATTTGAATGCTGGATGTTAAACACTTGTTAAGCCCGAATACATAAAATACCACAATGATGCAGCAAATGTATGTAATCAGGCTCTAGAAGAGAAGTTTGACACAAAGGACTGTAAAGACACTTATTATTGCTTTAACGTTCAAAATGTGTTGGGATTAAGCGATAACTGACCAAACTGGGCATCATAACAAACCAGATATTCTCATTATTGCCAAGATCAGTAAGATTGCCAATATTGTTGAAATTATAGCTTCTATTGATAAGAATAGCAAACAATTTTTTGGCGCAAACAAAAAAAAAATACCAAGAATTACCTATTAAGCTTAAAGAACTAAAAAGTTATAGCTGTCACAATTTTTACACGTACCAATGGACTCATGCCTAGAATGGTAATAATAGGAACCAAGAATTTAACTCTGTCAATAGAAATAATAAAAGAAGCACAGCATGCAGTAATCAAACAAGTAGTAAACTTTTTTTATTAGGTGGAATATACTTGTTTTTGTCCAGATAAATGTTTCCAAGAAACTCAGGTCCAAACCTACTATAATTACAATAGAAGAGATGATTTACTTCAATTATAAACAGAGTTCCCTAAATAAAATATTCATGATATAAATTTTGAAAATGTCTATCATTCTTAAATAGTATATGAGACAAAAATGAGCTTTATTCACTAGCACAGCATCACATTAATGGTGCCAAAATTTTTATTTGATAATTATTAAACTCCCTCTTTAAATGATCTATATAAAGTATAAGGCTTCAAGGGCAAAATTGGAACAGGAGGAAGAGGGATTAGGGAAGGCATAAAATTTCATACAACTACATAATGTATTGAAAAGATGTACATTATATATTCAACATATATGCTATATAATCAATCTTCTTGATTAAAGTATTGTACAGCGGTTATTGTTCTAAACATTATTTCCTAACAATAAGTATTACCAATTTATTGAATTTTCACATTCTTCACCTTCAGTAAACCCCCACAGTTACTAATGTGGTTTTCACTTATGCTATTACATCACACATTATTTCCAGCTTAAGTTTAACTTTTGTCTATATAGGTTTATTAGAAATGGAGAAACAGGGAATAGAAAGTGCAGTTAACAACATCTGTATAAGTATGGTACATCATCAAAACTATGGTCATTCCAACATGTGGGAAATCTGCATAGTTTACGGAGTCATTGGAAGAAAAGAAGATTTCGTTCATTACTGATTTCAGAGGCTTTATGCACAGAAAACTTATGAGTGTATATAATAACATTGCAGGTATAACTTTTGATGAAATGAATGGGCCCTTACATATTTAGGTGTGTAATAAATACCTATTTTCCTAAGTACTGTTTATCACATTATTAATATCTCTCTTGTTCCTAAATGGTTCTATGTTTTGAAAGTTACGAAAAAACCGTGTTTGACAGAATACAGTCAAACTTCAATTAGCAGTTTGCCACATTCCATAATAGCTTTTACACGAGCTTGTTTTGTTCGAGCAAAAAATGGAATATGAGGGTCAAATGTTTTCGTAATCTGTTGGCAAGTTTTCAAACAATTTCACCTTTTTAAAATCACTGCTTCCAGATAATAGACATTTATACTATATATTAACAGACAGTAAATGGTCCTCTTTTCCATTTAGTGTTAACCAAGGATTTGTCAATTATCATTCCTGGTAAGTTACATTCAAGTAAGACCTTAGTTGGTAAATATTTTAAATCAATTTTTTATTTATTTTCAATATGAGAGATTTTTTAAGAAAATTTCATTTATATATATACTATATATATATATATATATATATATATATATATATATATATATATATATATATATACATAGAGAGAGGGAGAGAGAGAGAAAAAAACATGATGTGGGCATTAAATTCATCCAAACTGTAGTAGTTAAGCTGGTACTGTTTTCCAAGGACTTTAAAAAATTAAATTTGATTAGTAATTTGAACATGGTCAATGCAAATCAATCATAAATGAAAAATATTACCTCTTCGAGAAGGTCCAGCTCAGGGAGGAGTGTAGGAGCAAGAAGGCGTGCTGTCTGGTCTTTATAATAAGGGGTATCAAGATAAACAACTGTTAAATGGGCATAACAAAGGTTCCCTGTGTCAATGTCGCGTGGAAGAAGAACTCTTCTTTCTACAGCTAACACATACAAGTGCCTGAAAGCTTGCAAATGGTACCTGAAATCATTCATAAAATGAATAATAGTAAACAGCTTCTCCTAGGATGTAATTTATTGTTCTGAAATTAAAACAAGTAGATCAACGAGCTAATAGAGACATTAATACCTGTTATCATTGGAATGTGTAGGAAAACGAGGGAAGAAAGCACAAATCATAGCTGCTACGGCTTCAGGCCTGGTTGAAAGGGTAGCAAGCCCACCTCCAAGGAAGAGGAGACCTAGGGACATATGGACTGCCAGGTGTGAGCCATAGGTTACAGCAGGGTTCGACCCAGTCCTAGCTCCCAAGTGCCTACAGAGCCTCAGAACCCCTAAATCTCCAGTCCCTGCCATCACCTGCAACAAACATTACTCATATAATACTCACAGCTAGGATGCTCGACATATACTAAACATTTAAAAAAAAAATAAATGAAGGGATGAATCATGATTGTTAGAGCTATATTTGAATCAAGTTTCTATCAGTAAATAAAGAAGCTCTATGCTTATGTAATGAATTAAAAAAAAGAAGAGAATATAGGAGGGACATATGAGGACTGGTGGTTGTGTGGGTTAAGGCATTTACCACAACCCTCTATAAGAACAATAGCTCATGAGTTCAGTAGCAGAGTGTGCTTGTCTTACAGTGCTTATGGATCTGAAGGAGTCAAATGAGTATACTTCTGACAGCCCCTAGGGATGACCAACAATTATGAATCTCAAAAATCCCCTAGAGACCGGCTGACATAGGGTGAACTGACTGTGACCTCCTGGTTATAATATTATATTATAACTAGCTCAGATACCCGGCTTCGCTCGGGAATTCATTTGAGGCTGAATGGTGATGGTATTTTTTTTGGCAAGGGTTTAGTTTGCACAATATTTTCACCTTTACCCGTCCCACTATTTAGGATTAACACCCGTTGTTGGCATTTGTTAATAATAAAATTAATTTTGTATGTAAGTCTTCACTGTCCTCCAAATTGTCATATTTCCCGTCTCCTGTGCATTATGCATAGATCTCAGTTATTAAGCACAAAATATTGTGGTGAAACGAAATATCACCATTATTAATTTCAGGCCTCCCTTATAACCCCCACTCCTGCCCGTCCCTAGAAATGTTAGTATGGCTTATTATAAGGAAAGCGTTAGTGCTAATACACATACCGAGTTTTATTTTATTTCGGCTGGGGTCTTTTGTCCCAAATAAAAATTGTTCACTTCCGCTATAGGTTTTAGTATATATCTCGTTTATAATTCGGTATACTAAAAAAGTGTATATAACAAAATTTACTCTAAATAACAAAATACACTTCCGCTATAGGTTTTTTAGCGTATAATCTCGTTTATAATACGGTATACGAAAAAAGTGTGTAAAACAACTGAGGAAAGAAAGAGGGAGTGAGAAAGGTTCTAGATTTACAGGAAGGTCTCCCCACCCGTCCCTGAGGCTCCAGGTTAACCAACAGAACATGACTAACGGCTAACTCTCAATTCCGCTAACATTACCTTATATTCAGATTCTATTTTCAATTCTAATTATGTATGTTTAAATACTTTCGTTTTTTGTGAATTAATTGATGTTTTTAAAACACATTAAAGGATGAAATTACTTACTTTCCGATTAAATTAATGTTCCAGTGAAAGACAGAGGAAGGGGGGGGGGGAGTAATATACTTTGCTCCTCATGAAACAGCTACGTGTTTTTAAAATGCTTCATACAATTGAAATGTTCTTGTTTATTGTCATGTTCATATTTGCCGAAAAACCAATAGGAAACGAAATATCGCTATATTTAATTTCTGGCTTCCCTTATAACCCCCACTCCTGCCCGTGCCTAGAAATGTTGATAAGGTTTGTTATAATGAAAGCGTTAGTGCTAATACACATACCGAGTTTTATTTATTTCGGTTGGGTCTATTGTCCCAAATAAAATTGTTCACTTCCGCTATAGATTTTAGCGTATATCTCGTTTATTATTCGGTATACGAAAAAAGTGTATATAACAAATGTTACTCTAAATAACAATGTTAACAACTTTTGTTATGTTCATATTTACCGAAAAACCAATAGGAAACGAAATATCGCTATTTTTAATTTCTGGCTTCCCTTATAACTCCCACTCCTGCCCGTCCCTAGAAATGTTGGTATGGCTTGTTATAATGAAAGCGTTAGTGCTAA
Organism: Riptortus pedestris; assembly: GCA_019009955.1. Lineage (NCBI taxonomy): Eukaryota > Metazoa > Arthropoda > Insecta > Hemiptera > Alydidae > Riptortus > Riptortus pedestris. The sequence continues at coordinate 51,163,501 of CM032228.1, forward strand.
TAGATATACCGAGTTTTACTTAGTTCGGTTGAGTGTTTTGTGCCAAATAAAATGGTTGACTCCCGCTATAATTTTTAGCGTATAACTCATTTATACTTCCGTATAAGGCAAAAGTGTATATAACAAAAGTTACTCTAAATAACAAAATAAATAACTTTTGTTATGTGCAAATTTGCCGAAAAACCAATAGGAAACGAAATATCGCTATTTTAAATTTCAGGCCTCCCTTATAACCCCCACTCCTGTTTGTCTTAGAGAATAATAATATAGCCTAAAGTCTAAGTTGGGCTAGTAGTAATATACATACCAAGTTTCATAAAATTCGGTTCAGCCGTTTATGCGTGAAAAGGTAACAAACAAACAAACAAACATACACGAAAGAAACAAAATGCAGTTTTGGTGTCCATGACATGTGAAACGAAAAGTTATCGTGAAATTTCGCGAAAAAAATCAATGTACAGACAGAGGTTACAATTTTATATATATATATAGATTAGGCCCGTCAGCCTACTGGAGACATCTCATTCCAGGTCCTCTTTGGTTTACAGGGGTTGCACATGGAGTTGATCAACCACTACATAAAATTCTGATCACAAATCCGATTCTCGCTCTGGGGCAGCTAAAGATTTCAAAGGTCTATAATGCCAACCCAAAAAATAATAGGGCAGCCATAAATTTTATTATTAACAAACTCAATATAACATGGCAGGAAAAAAAATAATGCCATTTTTTGTGGTTCGTTCAATATTTACATTTTTTATTTTTTAATATGCTTGTTTAATCTGTTTAAAGAAAGAGACTTCCCCTCAGCTTCAGATTGAAATTCCTTTTCTTTTTTTATAATATACTAGGTAATCACATCTTAACTAAAATTAGAAGCAGAGGAAAAAATAAATAAATAAATAGAATTGTTCCAAAATAGTAAAGGATACAATATGGTTCCTTAAAAATAATAGAAATTGATTACTAAAGAATCAATATTAAGATAAAATGTGTATAATATTCTTGACAATGTCTTACCATAGCTAAGGAGAGCAGACAGACACATATACATGTTTCAACAGTGGATTTACCAGGAAGTTCAGCAAGCGACTTGGTTGATATATTAACGAATAACCTCACATAATATATTAGTGTTTCATAAGCTTCATTATTTGCAGAACCAGCAAATCTTAAACCAACAGCCATGCAAGCACCAGCAATAATATTGCAGTATGCCTGACTGAAAAAGAGAATTACTATTAAAGAACAAAATACATATTCCCATTAGTTTTTTTTTTTTCATAACTAATAAAGTCACTGGATACTGTCTGTTATTTCCCCCCAAATGCATGTCTTAATAATTGTAAGCCAAACAACTTATTTATAAAGGTTTTCCCTAGGACTGCAGAACCTTTATTTCCAAACTACGATTTTTTTCTATCCTGCATGATTAGTTGAGTAGAGACTTCTGTTCCAAGTTCTTTCTCCAATTCAGAGACATGTTTCAAAATTTATTTGAAATTACTAATTTCTATGGCTGGACATAATCTTCATGTCTCTGTAGAAACCTTTGATGATTCAACATGATTTACCATTAATTCTTACTCCCCATAACTTTTTTTTTATTTGTAGAAATTTTTGCTTTTTTATTTTTGGTAGATTTATACACTATACTAATTATGAGACAATCTTTCTGCAGCTAAAATTTTACAATTTTGGACCCCCCCCCCCCGCCCGCCTCCTCAAGTCTTTCCAGACTCTTCAGCTATTACTTGCCCCTCCTCCTTGCTCTACCTGATATTTTTTCCTGGAAAGCCAGTGGTTCCCTCCAGGTTGACACAACCTAACCAGAGTAATTTGCGCTTCTTAATGGTCCATCATCAGACTTGTCATACAATATTGTTGCGAAAATTAAATGACTCTACTATTCAAGGCGTGATTGGAGAGTGCGGAGGGGTTCAAAGAAGTGCCGCTAATTTTCGCTAATTGGTGGAAGGCATTAGTCCTTTCCAGTCCTACTTGGAAGAGCCTCGGTCTTATCCTGCTTCTCTATTTAAGCCTGTACAGCTCGACCTAGTGGAGCAGCAGAATCTAATTAGGGCCCGCCGTGCCTATCTTCCTGGAACTTCTGGACCTTTCCTTGGCTAGCCCCTTCTACAGGCATTTATAAGAGACCCTGCCAGTACCTCAGTTCAGTTTACGCTCAGATGACTTGATGGTCACATCGGTGCTACAGTGCGGAAAATTGTTGTGCCGTGACTGTAAGTAACAGTTTAGTGCGTGTTTAAGACAGTGCAGTGCCGTCGTTTTATGTGAATTTCAGTGACCGTGAGTTATTATTGGACTGTGTAATCTGAAGGACAGTGACACTATCAGTGTAATATTGTGAGTAGTAATAATTAACCAAGAGTATTGTACATTGTGAAATAAATTGTGCAGTGATAAACAGTGAAACTTGTGAGTGTTTAATTTTGCAATCCAAAAGAACTCTTATTAACAACGTTTTATTACTGCTTTTGTAATAAAACGTAACAATATCATTAGTTCAGCTTGCTCCTGACCCATTGTAAATGGAATCTTTGTATAGCTCCCCTGTAGGGCTGTTCTCTCCTAGATTAAGAGAGCTCTCTGGTTGGTTTTCCTTGGGAGAGTCTATGTTTCCATATTTAACTGTAGGTCTTCATTTTTATATAAGGGAACAATATTTTTGCTCAATTTTCTGATGAAAATATAAATCATCTTTTAAGCCTCCACCCTGGATAACAGCATTTTCTATAATACTACAGTATTTTAGAGGGAATTACCCTGTTATTTTTTAGACAGGACAATTTCCTATATCCCATCTCTGTCAGTTGGCTTAGCTTTCCCAATAACCTCATCATTTAATTAGTTCTGATGAGATGCCAATCGACTGGTAGCAGACATTAGTATAACCTTGAAGTACTGAGACCACTTACCCTTAATTTGATCACTTTCCGTATCAAGGTTTTCCTGACGGAATTCTTGATGACTGAATTTTGTCTAGGTTCAAAAAGATTATGTAGCAGTAGATTGTTTCCATAATAACAAATGAGTATAAATTTTAAAACACGTCAACTCTTATTTTAGATTTATTTTTAAAAGTGTATTGTTACTTTTAAGATGGAACCTGCTGAACAATTCTACATACAAAAACAATTGTTTACAAAGTTAAGACACTATCTAAAATGTGATTTTAACCAATCATAAATTCTGAAAGGTATCACCAGTGTCCCTTAATTATTAAAGCAAGTGCTTAAACATGTCTGTACGATCTAAAAATGATAAATACAACAAAATGTACTTACTTCATAGTTTCAAGGTCCACATTCTCCATACCTTCTTTGGGTTTTACAAGACAATATGGAAGTATACGTGGAGGAACATGAGCCTCAACCCATGCCTTTGAAGGAAGTATCCTAGACCACAGAATCAGACCACGAGCTAGGGCCCTGAGTAGTAGCATGTCAGGACACACAAAGTCAAGCAAGTACTCGGAATCTGGTGGGTCGAGCCATTTAGCCACTGCCCTAAAATAATGACTAAATTAATTAACACAAACAAAAATAAAAGCAGAGTTTCAACATACAAGTAGATTAATGGGTGAATGCATATATGTTGTTTAGTGGGTCATAGTAAATAAAAAATATTGACTGATGTGCAGGCATTAAACAGGCATGTGCACAAAGGATGTAAAAGGGTGACATGTAAGCACACCACCTGCATCATCTGCGTATTCTATTCTCTATTCATCCCTTTCTATGACTTCTATGTACACATGATTTGAAACATAAGATGGACATGAGATGTTTAGTTTTCTTAGTATATAGTAAAAACTACCATATCCCTCCCTATATAATAGCATAGCATGACACATTGGCAGAAGAGGGGGTTTAGTAAGGCCCAAAAATTGGGAAAATAATATTCCCTTCCCATTCTCAAGCAAACTACCATCATCAAAACTGGCCATGGCCAAACTCTCAGTAGGCTTAAGACCCTTGTCAGCGAGGTAAAGGTTACAGAAATATAAACAATAAGTGTTATCTCACACAAAGGCGATAAGAAGGATTCAATTATATAAAATCATCTGTAATAGAAGTAATAAAGCTAGGGTAGCGGTAACACTTAATACTGCAGAACTACAGGAGGCAGGTTTAAACAGAGAGTGAGCTCATTACATTTTGTTTTGCTGAGAGCTAACTGTTCTTTGTGGTTTCTCAGGTGCCCACACCAAATTGTGAGATGAATGGGTTGCTACTTGAATACAAATTTTTATAGTAATCTTTGCTCTCTAATGCTACCAGAATACGGCAAACAGTGGGTCTAGCTGATCATGTGAACTTCCTCCAAAGTCGTGTGGCAGAGCCATATTTTTAATTTAAAAAAAAGAAGAAATGAGCTTCATAATCATAATACATTTGAAAAATAAAACATGAAATAGTATATTACTTACATATTGCCTGTATTAAAATACATCATGCCTAAAGCAAGAGTAGCTCCAGGTCCTGTGACATGATTATTGACTGTATCACCTTCACGAATTTGATATGAGGGTGATTTATATTTGTCCTTTTGAGAACCTAAAAATTAGAGAGCCATTGTAGAAAATGTTAAATTGTCTTCCGTATTTTGAAAATTAAGGATTATTTTACCTGTCAAAGGGCGTTTGGTTCCACCAACCATATAATACTGGAGAGTATCAGCAATGGAGGGATCAGCAAGGCCTGACGGGCCAGCACCAGTGCCGAGGACCACTAGTCCAAGCCCTAGCCCAGCTGCCAGAGAATAACACTCACGGTCAGATGAGTTTTCCATTTCTGGACCTGGTGGTCTCCCTGTAATATAATATGCAGTATGCCTATGAATGACTATAGTAGTTAAAAATTCGACTGATATGCTCATGTAAAAAATCCTCCATGCAGGAACTGCATAAAGCAGTAGACTTCTCCCGTACCATAATGATATATTAAAGATGTCATCAAGGATTCAATTTTCTGTGTCCATTAGTAAGGACCATATATAAACCATACTCAAAATTTACGCTGTACATAAGTAATGTACTGGGGCGGGAAAGGTATGCAGTCCTTTTAAACGATTTCTCTTAAGGACAACCAGCAATTGAGGTTGTACTCATTGCAATTTTTGAAAATTTTCTTCAAATGTTCTTTGACGCTACCTATATATATATATATATATATATATATATATATATATATATGTGTGTGTGTGTGTGTGTGTGTGTATATATTTGTTTATTACTGCTCTAGCAGTCGCAATTGTTATTTGATCGTTATCAAACTCAATAAATTAAACTTTTTATGTAAAATAATAATTAAGTTCAATAATGGCTAAAATCGGACCAGTGGGAGAGGGGGTTTAGGGAAGAAATTTTATAAATTTAAAATATCTTTTTATAAGTCGGATCAATGAATTGTATAGAACCAATCTCTTTTCAAATATAATTTCCTATAATTAATGTTGTATACATTTTTCCTATAACCTTAATATTAACTGAGATATTTGCATTTTTTTAATATTCAACCTTTAGTAAACTCCCATTCTTACTGATGCCATATTCAAAATAAGCTGTTTTGTCATGACCACTTTATTCGAAGCTCAAATAACAAATATTTGGTACGTTGTGTAATGATATCGTCAATTAAGTTTTTACATTTTCAACTCAAAAATGTTGATTATTTGCATACCATACTCAATATTTAATCGTTTCATGCACCACTTAAGTTCATAGTTGTTAATGGCTAAAATTGGACTAGGAATAAGGAGAATTTAGAAGGGGAATTTGAAAATTCAAAATATTTCCATTATTATGAGTTGGATCGTAAAATGTTATAGAACCAATCTTGTTAAACTATTGATGTCCAACAATTGTTATTTTATACATTTTTTGCAACACAAATATTTAGAGATTATTACATATAGTTATTCAGGTTTTGCCTTTATTAAGCACCACTCCTATTTATCGGATATCTCTGGTCCGATGGTAGTGTGCCATACCAACATGTGAGAAATCTGCTTAGTTTACACAGCCTCTGTGTGATGGCCTTTTTTAGCCATTAGAGGGACTAAGGAGTTTGTCTCTAGTAAATTCCTATTGCCCAGTTGAGAACTGAACTCGCTACTTAAGGTTTTTACATTTATTATTAGTATATATACCCTAGCTCATGTGGTATGAAATGGATTCTCTTCTTCGAGTCATTCATTTTTACTTATAGGACTTTCACTTAAATTATTATATCACTAAAAACCTATTGTTCATTTCTCCCGAGATGCCGGAAGGTAGAACACCAATTGATCAGGATCAGTAACACTGTCGCCTGGTGGCTTATTAAAGGATGTATGTAGAATTGAATTTGCAGATTTTATCATCTCTATCTTTCCTTTAAGTGAGAATTTTGTATAGTTTACATAACCCTATGTGACAGAATTTTTTTTTTCTTTTGCTCAGCAATTTTACACGGTGTAAACTAACAAAACTTAAAATAGTTTTATCAGAAATATGAAAAACTATCACTGTTTATAGAGTGGCAAAAAGTCAATATTAGCGACAGACTGAATGAAAGCAGATATAATAGAACTGTGATAATAGTAATGACCAGTTAACACAGTCTTCATAGGAACCAGTCGCTTTTCACTTTTGCTACCACTAACTCGACACAAAATGAAGTGGGGACATTTTAACATTACATAATGCTAAAAATATGAGTAAAATGAATAAGTTAATACCTATTTCTGAAAGAAGGACTTCTGCTATATGTCGATGAGCAGTCCCCTGATAGATAAGTCCAATCCCAAGCAAAGCAGCCACTTGAATATTTTGTATGAGATCCAGCTCAATGGATGTCGGAGGCAGGAGAGATTCGATATGGACACTAAACAGTTTAGTGGCTCTGAAATCCATTGTACCTGTTTACAGTTCTTCATAAAGTGAACACATAATTCATTCATGGAAAAAAAGGCTTATATTTACTTTTGGTTACACGATCATATTCATAAACTATCTTGATAATTCCTAATCCAGCCACCTGGACTGAATCAGTGAAATTTCTTATTAAAAGGGTTGTCCAATATAAATTTAATATATTCTTGTATTAATAGTTTTTAATCATGCATTAAAAACATCTATTAATAAAAATAATTATAATAAAATTACTTAATTAGTGTAAGTAAGCACAGTATAAATTTCTTTTAATGGAAGATCCAATTTAAGACAATGCTTTTACTATGCTAACACGTGTATATTTTGGTATAATAACATTTTTAATATTTAATTTTTTTTATATTTGGAAAATGCCTAAAGCCACTTGAAGTAAATTATTAAAACTGTTAAAGAATTTGATTCCATGAAGGTATATTCTTGGGTACATTTCGGCTATTGCTTGTGGTATTGTCCCACTTCCCTCTTCAAATTTTATTCAACAGTATACAAATGAGTACAAAGTGTTTTCCTTTGAGTAAATATTAAGAAAAATATATAAATAATTAATCAATGAAAAAGAATAAAATATAGAAAAGAATGAAATTCTAGAAAATATATAAGTTAAGGAATTCATTTCTAGTTAAGTCTAAAACCCAGAATTTTGATATATATATATATATATATCAAAAAGGTTTGACATAAAAACTATGCAATTGTGCTATGTACATAATAAGTATGGAGTAAATAATTTTTAATGCATTTCTATTCATATTATAATGCATCAAGGTTAATGTCAGGGAGAATAATATAAAATTACCTCTTTTAGAAGCTGCGAGCCCAAGAAGAAGACCAACACTTGTCATTTCATGACATTTGTTCAAATAATTATAGAGATTTATTTCTGTTAAATTATCCAAATGACCTGAGAGACCTAGTGCCATGAGAAAGCCAGCATGTTCTGGTAATAAGTTACTGTCATTCTACAAAAAAAAAAAAAAATAAAAAATAAAAAAACATCAAAAGAGATGAAAGAACAGGAAAAGATATCATAATTTTACAGTGGGTGGTAATAAAAAATAGATTCACATATAAATATAACCATTGATCAATTATGGTACAACAGACCACATATGATATCTACATTAGCATTAGTAATGAAGTAATGACAGCAGTCACAAATACTGATTAAGATATAAACAAGTATAAATTATTTTATAATTAATATAATCAAGGTATAAGCATGTTTACAATTATTTCATAATTAAACAATGTTCTTTTTTAACCTTGGGCTTATTGTATGTAATCCATGTGGCATCGACACTTTTTGTCGAAGGAGAAATTTCCAAACCAGCAGCAACACCATTGTGGAATAAAGGCCAAAGATTCATATTAGGGACAACCTGTAATAGATAAATAATAAAAATAAGAATTATGAAAATCAAATTTAAAATAATAAATTGAATGTTTTAGAACTCATAATATATATCCTATTCTAGTACATTCTATTCATGAATATTCCATTAGTGTGGGTGATTTGAACTTTTATGAACTTTTGATAATTAGCAATATCAAATTTTAAAGGAGTCATAAGCCATCTTCTTCAAAAATGATTGTTTTTAAGCTCTAAATATTTTGATTAATTAATATCAGTTATTTATTGCCTGTACACTTCAATTCATTGATTATAAGACGTGCATCCATATTTTTAGGAAAAAAAAAACTATTTTCATTTCAAAACAGTAATAAACTTTTGAATTATACTCAAATTAATATGCTCTACTGTTTAATAAATTGAAAGGAAACAGGTTAGTTTTTCTAAATCAACTTACCTCTATATGAGAAAGATCAACTGTTGTTCCTCGAGGTGGAGCTCTTCCGCTTAGGCAGAGCCTGGGAATATCCAAGGGCTCACTTGTCAATGGCATTGTTGTATGCATGTTCAGCATTCCCCTGCAATAGTGTTTTGCAATACAAAAAAATAATAACAACAGAAAATTTTATACTTTATTATTCAGGATTGAAAAAAAAATAACATACTAGATAAAAAAGAATAGGGTAAGACTAAAGCTGAAGTTTAAAATTGCTTTAGGATGCCTATTTTGGCTATAATTCAAGCATTTTATAAACAGAAGTCAACTTTTTATCTGAACCCTGCCAGATTCATTAATGGGTTATAATTAGCCCAAAGTGATTATGTAGTAGATATTCATTAAAAGAAATCAGCTATTGAGGTTGAACAATTTTTGAAAAAAAAAAAATCTTCAAATACCTGCTGAGTACACGATAGAATGTCATAAATATATTCATTTGTTAAGGCTATAGTAGCTGCCATTTTTATTTGATTGAAACCAAACTAAATATTTAGGTGTTTTGTGTAAAACTAAAATGCATTAGTGAGTAAAAAGTTGACCAAATGTCCACCATTTCTCCACTAGTTACTAAAATGTACGTCTGCAACCAGGTCCCAAGTTTCCTCTCCTCCTCCTCACCTATTTACAGTTAAACAATAAAAGTCTGTCACTCAAGGGTTGCATAAACTAAACAGATTTCACACGTGCTGGTATGAGATACTGCTATTCTCATCTCACCATAGTGTTGCGAAAACCACATACATGAAAAATAAAACAGAGTTAATATATTTAAGAAGTACGAGTTAGATGAAAGGAACCGCCCTAAAGGTAGGTGCCAAAGAATGTTCTTGGCAATACCCGTCTGGGATCTAGACGTGTCTAGACAGTTTCCTTTTATGTCGCCGTTCGTCTATTAAAGCGGTCCAGCTCGCTCGAGAGTTAGTTTGTTCTCAGTTTTCTTCAAGTGAATTACAGTGCGTTCAGTGCAGCTTTAGTGAACAGTGCTTTTAGTTCCGATATAGTGTCGTGTTCTTCGTGAAGATGAGTACAGTGCTGTGTTTTGTTAACTTTAGTGATTGTGAGTTATTGTACTGAGCAAATAAGAAGAACTGTGAGTAATAGTTAAGAATTATTTACCAAGTGTGTAGTGCAGTGATAAAGCTTGTGCGTTTAATTTTGCAATCCAAAAGAACTTTAATAAACAATGTTTATTGTTTTTGTAATAAACTTAATAATATATTATCTTATTTCTAAGTAAAAATCCAATGAGGAGAAGTGGGGGTTTGAATTAAACGGCTAAAAAATATTGAGTATGGTATTGATTAAATAAACATTTTCAAGTCAAAACCAGAAAATCTTATCTAACAGAGTGAAAGTTCAAAGATCTGATTCTTGTAAATAAAGTAATGCCCAACTGTTAATAACACAATTGTTGTTCCGTAGATGTTTTCCTAACTCGAATATTAATGGAGTTATTTGATATTTTCGCCATTAAGTCAACCCCCACTTCTCCTGATTTCATATTTTAGAAAAGCCAAAATATTATGAAGTGTCTTTTTCTAAGGTTAAAATCAAAGATATCAAGACATAAAAGATAAAAAAAAACATTATCAGTGAATCATTTCAGCATGGGGGAAACCTGAGTGGCACACAGTGCTTCTGCAAATTGGATTTCTTTACCTTCCAACTGGGAGAGCCATTGTCCGGGTACATATCGCGTAAAGATGTCGCTCCTGTTCTTCTATAAACTCATGATCGCTAACTTCTGGTCGCTGAGTAATAGCTATGGTTACTGGTTCAGATGAATCTAGTAATTTATGGACTTCTGTTATTCTCTGATCCTTATTAAACCGCAAATTGAGGACCTAAGAAATAACAATGCAACAGTTAATACTTAAGTAACACCTACTAAGAAGGAAAGAAAGGGAAATTATCACCTTTTCAGACAGCTTCTCTTCCACTGGAGATGATTTTGGAAGCTTAGTCGGATTAATATTGAGAGAATGACACAAATCAAGTCTGCCAATAAACTTATACACATCACTATTCCAACCAGGAGGGGGATCCTCAGATGTCACTTGGATTGCTCGAGATAAAATTAGGCTAAGCCCTGAAGGAAGGGAGTACACCTCTTCTCTGTTCATTCCTGCAATATTTTTTGAAAAATTAACATTTATACCTTAATTTATTAACTAGTTTTTAACTTCACTAAACATTGATTTCATGACAGTAGAACAATAAATAACCAAATACTTTTAAATATCTTTATAGCAATTTAATTGAGCTTCATAAGTTCCATGTCCTTTGAGTGCTTCTTTAGGAGCTTAAACTATAATACATACAACAAATTTTGCCTCAATGCTTAAGGTGACATCCCTACACTACGCAAACAGATGGATTATAAGCTGACTGATAACCAAATTTGAGCATAAGATAAGCTCAGAAATAGCTTACGGAGGGTGGGATGTCAGCCCTGTAGAAATTGTAAATTGCTTCACACAATTTACAGATACAAAAAAATAATATAGAACCATTTTTGATTAACATGAAAATATCTATAAATTATGTTCTATGCCATTTTTTGATCTGTTAAACTGGAGCAAAGATAGCCAATATTACTATTAAATGAAATCATTTTAAATGAAGTGCAACCAAAAATTGGTTTATTTAATTTAAAAGCAGTACAAAGAAGACACCACATGATGCCTACATAAGATTTTTAATGATTTGACTTCCAGTAAGTTGGCTTAAATAAACCCTCTATCTAATATACAAATAAATTTACAAATGCCATGCCTTATGTAACATCCAGTTGCTGTTATAGACTTTGAAGGGGTTTACTATAGCTATCAACAAAGGATTCTTGATCCAAGTGTACAACCCCTGTTGACAAGAAATGAGCTGTCTTGAGTACATTGCAGGCCTCATTAATACTGGGAATATCATTTTCACTGATATGCTTTCAGAAGAGTTACTTCTACCAATTGTATTTCACCAGAACCAATGAGAACCCATTCTAGGCCATCCTGAAATCTCAGGCTAATGAGTGTGCTGGCGATTTTCTTACTAGACTCTTAACTGCATACATCACCAGTGCCCACGCTAGCACACTCGGGCAACAAACTAATATGTAGTGGACTAAGTCAGCTGGGGTTGGGAGAAAACCAACACACACCAAATAGGAAAGACCTAATATAGATTTCCTGTAGCCTTTACCTCCAACGAATAAGCCAGTGGTGGATCAGCAACGGAGCCCACCTATTCAGCTGCGTATATTTGTTTCCCTTGTTTTTGACGAGGTTTGAAACCTGCTTCAAAATTTCAAATTCTAAATTGGTGAGAACATTTGAAATTTGATCTGCGAGCTTGTGACATTTGATGCCCCAGAATGCAGGGATCCGAATGTAATTGCACTAACCTGGGTGTCCTCCGCACATATGTTAATTAATTGTTGCCACGGCAATGCAATTGGGTTATGTTTCTGCTACAAATTTTTAAACTCTAAAATTTAGATGTTTGGTATAATATATGAATATGTCAATAAGGTTGTAGAGAAAGAAACATTTTAACTCTCTTTTTTCGGAAGGCATTGTAAACCTTGAAGATCTGTTGCTACTAACTAGGTTTTACTTATTTTGTAAGTGAATGCCCATTTTATGCCACTAAGGCTATTTGGGACTAGTTATTTTTAGGTTACAAAATGATTTTACACAAGAGAAGGCTAAGGACCATCTTGTTGAGTCCCTCTGCCTTACATCACAAAATTTTCTAGGAGTAATAAGATCAATACTTCAATTCTACTGCTAGGTTCAAAGCAATTAAATAATATAAAACCTTTTTCAACAAAGGTTGATTCTAGAAGAGTCATAGATCTTAGTCATACAGATGAGACTATAAGACCAACTTGCTCATTAGACTCCCAATACCTACCAGGTCAGTACCACTAGTAGCACACTCAGGTACCAAAGTGGTGACTAAAGTTCAACCAAAACATATTTTTATATTGAACTTTTTGATAAATATAGACATAACCTAACAACGAAGATCAATTGGCATCCTCTCTAAAAACGAATGCTGTATAGAAATATTATAAGAGCCATACCAAGTTTCACCATAAGGAGAACAGCTCTATGAGAATTTGGCAGATCTTGAGGAACTTCTAATGGGACAGGCTGAGGAGTAGGACATCTACTTCCCGGAGGGATGACAGACTTCAAGCAAGGTTTCGTAGCTCCACAGATTACTGAGAGCACCTAGATGTTAATAATAGATTAATAACAAACATGAAAGTAGCTTATTGCATAGTCCTAATATATTGTAGTCTCACTTGTCAAATATTAAAACATCTCTCTCAAAATAATGTAACTAGTTTTGGTACACTTTTGTAATAAGCTATGTCCTCTTTAACTGGATGCATTAAGCAATTATGATATTTATACATTACATTGACAAAATCACTGCTTCTCTATTCAAATAGCAACTCAATTTCCTAATGACATTGAGTTGGGCACTGAGGGAATAAACAGAAGTCCAACCTCTAAGCCCCAAGAGTACTAAATTTTAGAGGGCAAATCTGGCATTTGAAGTGTCTGGTGTTTGTGTGAATTATGGTCTGGTAAATTATAAATTAAGATTACATTATAATTTTAAAGAAAGTGATAAGAGGGTAACTTACCTCTAAAATATTTCTGGATTTAGGATTAACGCCTGCCATAACAGGATACGGCTCATACCTCATTTTGTGCCTTAATCTGTAGGCTTGTTCAAAGAGACTTGGTGGTTCCCCGCCATTAATAAAATATGGCAGAGACAATCTTTCCAGTTCTTCTTCCGGAATACGGCTTTCCTAGTTTATAAATATTAGAGTAAGAACATGTTTGAATTAAATAAACAAGACCTAAGTTACTCAGTATAGTATTAAAAAATGCATATATTATGATAATATTTGATTTTATAAACAACTAGCTCAGATACCCGGCTTGGCCCAGGAATTGATTTGAGGCTGAATGGTGATGGTATTTTTTTGGCAAGGCTTTATTTTGGACACTATTTTGACATTTACCCATCCCAGTGTTTCTACCTGTTGTTGGCGTTTGTTAATAATAAAATTAATTTTTTATGTAAGACCACTGTCCTCCAAATTGTCGTTTCCCATCTCCTGCGCATTATGCATAGATTTCAGTTATTAAAGACAAAATATTAACGTAGATTTGAATTAATTTTTCCAGTTGAGGTACCTGATAGTTCAAATTGGAATGAATTGTTGAGCATATCAATATTTCTACGCAAATTACTTGCTCCACACATTGTTCCTGGAGAAATGTATAAAACAAAAGTTAATCTAAATAACAAAGTAAACAACTTTTGTTATGTGCATGTTTGTCGAAAAACAAATAGACAATGAAATATCGCGAATTTTTATTTCAGGCCTCCCTTATAACCCCCACTCCTGTTCTAACCTAAAAATTTTAATATAGCTTATAATCATGGAAGAATTAATGCTAATTGACATGCCGAGTTTTGTTAAGTTCGATTCAATCGTTAGCGCTCAATAAAATAGTTGACTCCCGCTTTAGTTTATAGCGTATATCTCGTTTATACATTGTTAAAAGACAAAAATGAATATAACAAAAGTTACTCTAAATAACATATACCGAGTTTTATTTATTTCGGTTGGGTCTTTTGTCCCAAATAAAATTGTTCACTTCCGCTATAGGTTTTAGCGTATATCTCGTTTATAATTCAGTATACGAAAAAAGTGTATATAACAAAAGTTACTCTAAATAACAAAATAAAGAACTTTTGTTAAGTTCATATTTGCCGAAAAACCAATAGGAAACGAAATATCGCTATTTTTAATTTTAGGCTTCCCTTATAAACCCCCACTCCTGTTCGTCTCAGAGGAAATTAATATAGCCTAAAGTCTAAGTTGGGTTAGTAGTAATATACATACCAAGTTTCATAAAATTCGGTTCAGCCGTTTATGCATGAAAAGGTTAACAAACAAACAAACAAAAAACAAACACACACGAAAGAAACAAAATGCAGTTATGGTGTCTATGACATGTGAAACGAAAAGTTATCATGAAAATTCGCGAAAAAAATCAATGTACAGACAGAGGTTACAATTTTATATATATATATATATATATATATATATATATATATATATATATATATATATATACATATATATATATATATATTAAAGAATTAATTATTTCATTATTTGGTATTTGAGAGACAATGTTTTGACTGTTCTGTAGCTCAAAAGCATGGTAATGGGCTAGATTAGCAGGATATCCCAGGAAGTATGACAAATGTTTCTCTAAAATTGAAAATAATAATTTTGAGAAAGATATAAGGCTGTGTTGGTGGAATTTATTCACAGCCTCTTAAATTCCATACCACAGCCTCAATGAAATTTATTCATCGCCAGACAAGGCAGTTAGGTTCGAGGCAATAGCAGATGGGCAAGACCAACTATGCCCCTTTAAATGGGACTTTCCAAATAAACGTTTTTGTGGAAAATCCCAGCATTTCATACACAATCATTGAAATAAATATCATCACCACAGGCCCATGAAATTGAAAATAAATAAACAAATAAAACAATGCAATATATTTATTTCAGGAGAGCACGTTGAGCAGCATGTTGAGTCTCTCAACAGACCATCTTCAGTCCTGCAATAGTTCTAGATCTACTTCTGGATGAGCGGCAACAGATCTGGTGGTTATATCCCCCGGCTCTACGACCCACTGCAAATCATGGTCTGCTCCATTACTGACCGCCAGTTATTTCTGTTTGTGTTGGTGCCTTCCAGATGCGAATGCCAAATAGAGTTTATGTATCGGTGCCAATACAATCTTCCCAATGCAGCCTAGAGCGTCTAACATTCAGTACTTGAAATATGCGTTCTGGCAGGACTTTAGATAGGAATTCCACAGGATTCATACTGATGACGTGATCTGCCTATCATAGCCAGAAAAACTTAATGTCATCGACTAGATCTAAAAGTCCATGTATTGTTCTTTCAGCTCGAGGTCTGTTCTCGTTCACCAATCTCCATTAGCTTACACTGCTCCATATGTTCTTCTCAGTTCTTGTAAATAAAAAAAATAGAAAATCTGGTAGCACTACAGGACTGGAAATGATCTTTAGAGAGACCAAAAGTAACTCTCCTGAAATGAACAGATAGTGGACTCAGCAATATTATTGACAATAAACTAGTCAGGATTATTTAAAAAAAATAATTGACATCAGGTAGTAATCCAGAGTTGTATTTATTAAAAAAAAAATTATATATATAAAAATTAAACGAAAGTGACACATAATTGTTTCTCCCTTTTTTTAAATTCTGGACGGTGTATCATATACTT
This sequence comes from Riptortus pedestris, assembly GCA_019009955.1. NCBI lineage: Eukaryota > Metazoa > Arthropoda > Insecta > Hemiptera > Alydidae > Riptortus > Riptortus pedestris. The sequence goes on from CM032228.1 coordinate 51,179,668, forward strand.
ACGGTATATAAACATTTTTATTACTACACTAGATAAAATTTTCAATAAGTAAGGAAAATGAAAACAATACTCTGAGGTAATTTGAATACTTACTTGACTAGATGGAATGGGACAAACAGATGGATTGTCTCTCCAGTAATAATGTGAGAAATGAGGAAGTCTAAGATCTATGGAAAGTTGATACAACAATCGTCCAAGGTAACCAAGAGATGAGGACATTCCAGAATTCAATTTTAATTCCTAACAAAGAAAAATATAAAAGCAGATCAGATACTATTAGCTTGAAAGTTTTTTAAAATCCATTTAAACTAATGGAAATTGTATTTTCTGTGACTCGAACCAAAGGGCGATGTGCTACCCAACTATGAGAACAAATGTGCTAGGGTGCGGGTGACGACTAGTTTTTTATTTTATGATATTTTGCATCTATTGTATGTTGAAGAGACCAATAAATAACAAAGCATGAGGAAAGTCATGCTATATGGAAACCCTATACCTTACTGACAGCTAGAACAATATTTTCCTCAGTAAAGAATAAAAAAATATAGTGTAATAGATTGATTTGTCCTGTTTTGATTATTAACATAAATAAATTGTTCACGTAGGCTTCCACGGTCGTCAAATGTATGTACAAAAACTTCTTCCAGGTTGGACCATGTCTTAATTTTCATCGTTGCCACCGAGGTGGCAACGATGAAAATTAAGACATGGTCCCACCCGGGGAAGTTTTTGTACATATAAATAAATTGGTTGTTAAGCAATGAAAGAGTTTAATTTTGCATTAAAAAATTACAGGAGCCACTTTATCTTCTAATATTAATTCAACAACAATTCTGAAATAAATATTTTAAAAACAGCACATTATTATGAAATAAATATAAAATTAAATTATTTATTAATGTCCACGTTTTGCATCTAAAGCTAAGTGGGACAAGTTATCTACAGGTTACCACCCTTTCCTAGCCAGGGTGGAGCTAAGGATTTTATTTAATGTATTCCGTCAATAAATAAATTCCTATTGCCCAGGCGAGAATCGAACTCGCCACTCTAAGTTTGCTATGTGAGATAAAGGTCAAAACTTTAACACACATGGCTAACCTGAGCCTCTGAAATAAATATATTTAAAAGCTTTAAATGAATGAAAACAAATTGCAACAATAAAAGTATATCCTGGAGCTTAAATTGATTAATGCATTTTTTATCATTTGAGAAAACAAAAAATCATAGTGCCAATATAGATCAAATGAAAAATAATTAAATACTCACCTCATATAATAGATGGAAACTAAAGAGAATGAGATGAATAAATGGAAACAGAGGAGCTGAAGTGATAAATGATTCTCGAGAAATAGGTTCTTCATCTTCATCCATTTGTGAATTAGAAACAGGAATAGGATCCAAACGTAGAACTTGGGCAAGTTCACCATTAACACTATGATAACTTGATTTGATCAAGTAATTCCAATCCTAAAAGAAAATGTTTTTAAAGATCTAGTCAGTCTGGTTTTTTATAATGGTTAGAAGAAACAAAACTTGGTTAAATTTAAATTTGTTTTGAAATGTCTTAAGAGGTTCGTTCATTTATTTAAATCAAGCCAACAAATTAAAACAACTGCATACAGAATAAACCACTGCACATAAAAATTTGTCGAGCAGAGTTAAATTAATGACATAATTTTTTAAATCTATAAATGTTGCTTTAAAGGTTCAGCAGTAGTTTCTATTAATAACCATGATCAAGAGCCTTTTAAATTTTTGTTGTTAACAATATGAGATCAATATACCAGGAATAATCTTATGAGTCATGGAGGAAGGGATATTAAAAATTATACATCTAGATAAATTTTTAATACTGTATTGATCGCTCAATTTTTTTTAGTCAAATTATAATTTTTGCAATTGCTCCATAAATTGAAAGCAAATTTTTATTCTTCAGAAGTCACTGGTCAAAGGATTCACAAGTAAAGGAAAATGTGAGTAACTGTGTTCTTCTAAATATTTGACAATACTCAATTTCTCAGAATAAAAAAAAAGGTTGACTATCTCCGAGCTTCCCAAAAGTAAACTGTTTATTATAAAACCTAATAAGTATGTAGTGGAGGGGAATTTGAAAAAATGTGCTTTTAAAACTAAAGATCTAAAATTAAAGATTGTATCTGTTGGAAAAATAACAAAGAGGCTATTAAAAATTCACAAGAGCACATTGTACATTGAGCTCCTAAGAACGGAATTAAATGTCGGATTGTATCGAAATCCCAGCATTGCTGAAACAGACCACAATGACTGTTAACTCTCATTTCATCCCTGATAATATCACAAGCATGCATCATAATTATTTCTAAAATGATAAAAGGTAGCTTTGACAATTAAACTTCACTTGATATTCCTATCATTTTGCTCAATATATTGAAATATTGGGATACTTTTGTTATGTCATACAAAAGAATAATAAAATACAAAATTTTTAGTTTTTTTTTTATAAAATTAAAATATCCCCATAATAATAAAAAAATATGTTTAATATAATATTTTTATATGATTTTTATTATTTTTAGTTTTTAAAAACAAATTACTTTTCCACTTAGTTATTTCTCATGTTAGTGGTGGGGACACATGGTTTTAATTTTATTTACATGTATTCATCATTTGTGGAATTTAGGAACCCATATTTGTGGAAAAGTTGTACTAATTCCCCCTCTATCACATTTACCAAAATTTAAAACATTAATACGAGAATAATTTCACACAATACATTAATAAATTAATTTGGAACTTTTATGTTATTTTGTAAGAAAATAGACATGTGGAAATTGGGTTTAAATGAAGTTTAGAAGTGTGGCAGTAATTTACAATTGAGCCATATTGGGGATGAAAATCAAAGCATCAAATACTCTTGACAAAAATTTAGCTGTAGGTCAAGTAGCTGATAAAAATAAAAAAAAACAGGTGACATTTTCTATCCCATTTTAAGTTTTAAAAAAATGAAAAACTAATGACTTTTTCTAAAAATATTTATAATCAATAAACTGCAGTATATTATGACCTGGCAAGAGATCAACACAATAAAAACACCAAATCTTGTTGATTATTTCATTTGATTTATATGCTTCATGTCTCAGGACCCCTCTTCAAGAGTAGAACTTCCTCGCAATTGAAGACAACTCCTAGAATCGTAGAAATAGGATAGCTTGATGATATTGAGCAGAGTAACAGAGGCTCTATCTCTATGATGTAGTTCAGTCTTCAACTGCGAGGAATTTGTGATTTAGAGGTGGCCTATGACATGATAAATATAATGTAAATAACATAAGATTTTGTCGACCTTTTGCAACCAAAGTCTGCTGAGTTAAGTAGTAACTTCTGACAATATCTATCATTTTTTTTTCTTTCAAAAAATAAAAGTGAGGACAGACTACCTTTTATTAATTGTATCAATATAACCAGGACTATCTCACTATTAATAAAATAATTACTTCATTAGATCCTAAGTCTGATGCACGCATTTTCTTAGTGTTCTTTGCAGGAGTTTCACAATCAGAATTTACAGAGTAATCTGCAAATGGGAGGCTTTCAAGCTGATATCCTAGGAGGCCTAAAATTAAGACAAAATAAATAATTGTTAAAGAACAATCATATATTGCATTTTTTAATTATAATACTAAGCGAAATTATTAGTAGCGAATAATTGATTTTTAAATTTATAGTATTTTGAAGGAGAAGTAAAAGATGTGACTTAAAGAATCATGAATACTTAAAATACAAATCCTTTCCCATAAGTCATAAACGCATATACAGAATGTATAAAAAACAAAGAGGCAACAAGTATCCATGATGTGAAGGTTAAATTCATATTTCATTCAATAAAAGTTGTGATGTATGTGAGTGTGTGTATTTACATATATTATTTAATAATATATTTACACTAAATGTATGTATACTTAATATAGCAGAGATAAATAAGCGCCATTCTAGTTTTGGTGAAATGTCTTGAGTTCCAGGAGCATTTCTGATTGTATACCATTTAACAAGAGTGACAAGAGCACAGTCTCTCTGAAGCACAGATTTCAAAACTTCAACACATTGTGAAACTGGAAATGCAAATAAGAAAACATATTAGTTCTAATTCTAAGTGATAATAGACATGAGTAGAAATGAAATAGGTTTAAACTGGTTTCTAAAAATAAACATTTAATGCAGGTAGACTATATATTTCTACTCCCTAAATGCTGGATCCTTCAATATCGATCACTCAACATTATACATAGCAGAAATATATGTAGGTAATTGGGTTTTTTAACTTAACAAAAATAAAATTTTACTGAATACAAAAAAAGAGATAGTGTAATTAGAAAAAAAATATATTACCTAAAGGAGATGAAGCAAATTCTGGCACAGTAAAACGAAACATGCTTCCATTAGTAAACTCCTGTAAAAATATGAAAAAATATATGCTGGGTATATTCTCAGACAATACAATTAACTATTTTATTAAATATGATATTCAAATTTACAGATAGAAATGTGGACTGGAATTTTGTGAGTCACTACTGTTGAAAGATGAAGGGAACTAGTGAATATATGAAACTCTTTGTTTTTTGCTATTACTTGAAATCTTGTCAGTTAAATTTTTAAAAAATACAGGAAGTATAGTTTACATGATAATACAGGTTATGAAGGTTTCTATGAAGCAATCTGGATGAGGCTATACAATCCTGATTTTCAGTTTGCCAGCAACGATTTTTTTCTTGAGAACTTAAATTTTGATTGTAAAGAATTTGATTTTGTTGTCACAGATACACTATTGTCACTACTATCAATGGGATAGTCACAGTGATATTGTAAATCCCAAGTATCACTTCATGACAAAGCACAGCTAGAATATTTCGAGTCTGTGTTAATAAAAAACCAGTAAATTAGAGTAAAATAGTTTAAAGGACATTTCCACCAAAGTGTGAATATATAATAAAAAAAAATTATTAGTAGGAAGCAGCAAGAAAGTTGAATTCGAATAATGGCCAGACTAACAATATCTCATTATCACACAAGATTTTGTAAACTATGACAAATCAAAAACATGGATGAGTTATGGTGAACTGTTTGCTCAAACTGTTAGAGCAATAGTTGCCAATCAAAAATGGTTCAATACAAATTTTTTTGAACCCAATAGACATTTGCAATTTTTTATTTCCATCCCCTCTAAACCCTCCCTCCCCTTTAATAAATTGCTTGTCACGCCCCTCCCTTTCGGTTTTAATCAGAAAGGGAGGAGAGCAACAGTCCTAAATCAGAAATTTCAACATTATAGGGCTAGTCATTTTTCAGTTATATGAGAAATGTATATACAAACAGATGCTACGCCAAAAAATGGGTTCCAAGAAGGCCAAAATGGATAATTCTGTTTACTTTGTACAAGGAAGTAAAACGTTAGCACTGGATGATTGCTCTATTTCATTGCAGATGCTGTACCATTGTAGGTTTTATTGTACAAAAATAAGTCCTGATCACATTACATTCAAAGTTTTACTCAAATTTTAAATTATTGCATTAATATGCTACCACTACCCTTATACTACAATTTATTTGATCAAAATAAATAATGAGACCCCATTATATTCTATTTATATGGTACTTTGAACATCATTATGTTTAGGACATAATATCTACTAAAGCATAAGCAAAGAGATGCAACTATTTATTGGCAAATAAAAAAAACACTCAACCATTGATTTCAGTTTCTGGTGGACATGAAGTTCTTTAGATATTTGAAAATCAATTCCTAACAATTCTAAAAATATTATTGAAATAAAAAAGATATAATAGAAGCAATCAACATATAAATTTATTTTTACGCCAAAACAAGAAAAATAAATTACAAGGTTTTTCAGAATTTCAAATAAAATGGTCTCGATTTTTTTCAAAGAATAAGACAATTAAATAAAAGAAAGCTGTTAAAGGCACTTTTACTTACAAGAGTAAACCTTGATCCAAGAGCATCTCTAATGCTTTGGACTTTGTCTCGATTTGGAGGGCTGGGAAGCATGTCAGCATAGAGCTGGCCCAACTGGCTGACTGGAGAAAGTAAATGCATTGTTTCATCAAACAAACCATCACCAACTTTAGTTGAGGACAGTAGACTGGTTCGTCTGAAATAAAATTCTGTTTAATAAACCAACTACAAAATATATTACAAAAAAATACTATAAATTTCTAAAGGTTGATTGGTGGAAATGGTCTGAAAAGTAAAACAGCAATTGCATGTTCCGCAAATCTTTTTATTTTGAAAAAGATTTCTTAATGTCTTTTTAACTTGCAAAACTGAAATTAATCTTTTAATTAATAAAATTTAAGCCCTCTAAGAAAAAAACAAAACAAAAGTCTTTAATATTAGGAAAGCCCTTACATCCTCAAAACTAACTAAAACAATTTTTTTCTTTTGGGGAGGCATAATTCTGTTGCCAAAACATATTTATTAGCTCTGTAAGAAATGGGTTTCATTCAGTATCTGATCATTCTGTATGACAATACAGCAAAGAGATATAAAAGGAAAGTATTTTGCTGGTTTTGTTAATGTGAAGAACCGTTTTTAAAAGTGGAATAAATGTTTAGACAAGTGGAGAGTTCTTTGAAGAAGAATGAAGTTTTATGCTTAAAATGTGAATAAATAAGGTAAAAAAAATAAAATTCTTTTCAATGAATTTTTCTGGTTAAGTATATATAACTAAAATTTAAATATACTGCTCAAAAATGAATAGGGATATTGATTATTTTTTCTTATCCTATTAATTTTAATTAAATCGATCTTAATTAAATTTCTTTTTTATGGGGGAAGAAAGACAATAATTTCTAATAAATATTAATGATATTTATAATAAAAAAAAAAAAAAAATATGCTAGGCCCCATACATACCACAAAACAGCAAATATCCCTATTCATTTTTGAGCAGTTTAGATTAATTAGTACTAAATCCTTACATATAAAGATATACTTACTTAGGAAAAGGTGAGTTGACCCTCGGAACAGCAGAAAGGTTTGACAAATATGACGAAGAGGCTAATTCAGCTGAAACTCCTGCAATGTGTAATTTCCCAACAGGTAACGCACCAGTGTACAACATAACAATTCCAGTCCCTGCTTCTAATACTGCCAACATCTTCACACTCTGACAATAGTTAAATTTATTATTAATTCTCCTATTAAATAATGGTAAATAGGGTACTAGTTTTTATAATGTTCTCCACAGGGAAACAATAGAATAATTTTTAAATACAATAAAATGTAATATAATCAAGGATGGTTTAGTAACGGCTACAAAAAATACTCAACCCATCAAATAGATGAGTTTATTTTTACTGCGAACAGTGCCTTCTTCAGAAGGTGTCCGTCCTTCAGAGATTTTCCCCAAACCTTTTCCATTCCTACCCACCCTTGCCCCACCCACCCTCATTCAAGATATGACTTTCACTCAGTGTGTTAGTTTTTACTTCCACACCCCCCCCCCCCTTTGTTATTGTCACCTGTTACAATTTAAAAACCTTTTGCTACTAATAACTTTCTCCTTTTAAAAAAAATCTGTTATTGTTTCACAAAGCTCTTGCACTTGTTGTTTCGTTCATGGTAGCACTGAAGAAGGATACCAATGGTGTCCAAAACTATTAGCAGTAAAAATAAAATCATCTATTTGAAGGATTGAGTACTTTTTTGTATCCGATACCCAGACATCCTTCATTATCATTCAATAACCAACGGCTAAGCAATAACTGGGAAAATAAAATGTAAATAGAAAATTACTTCAATTGATGCAGCATCACAGGCATACATCTTTGTAATTGAACCAATTATAATTTCATCAGTATTAGTGGTTCCTATTTTGACCAGAGCTAGCTGATTCTTTGTAAGGTATGCCAAATATTCTTGATCCAGTATGTCTCGAGTAATGAATGCTTTTCGAGCAGGACCTTCTATATCTCCCTCTCTCCTAAAAATAAAACAAATAAAAGATTAGAAATCTCACTCTCTCTCTCTCTCTCTCTCTCTCTCTCTCTCTCTATATATATATATATATATATATATATATATATTTATATATATAATTCTACTGCACGTGTGTGTCACTGAACTCCTCCTAAACAGCTGGACCGATTTGAATGAATTTTTTTGTATGACTTTTGGTGATGCCCTGGATGGTTTAGATTCACCAACCAACCTGGCTGATGGAGCAGGAATGGGGGTTGCAAGGGAGGCCTAAAATTAAAAATAGCGATATTTTGTTTCCTATTGGTTTTTCGGCAAATATGTACAGAATAAAAGTTGTTTATTTTGTTATTTAGAGTAACCTTTATTGTATAAGAAAGTATAAACAAGATATACACTAAGAAATTAAAGTGGGAGCCAACAATTTTATTCGGCACTAATGATTGAACCGAACTTAACGAAACTTTATATGTAAATTAGCATTAATTCTTCCATGATTATAAGCTATATTAAATTTTTTAGGTTTGATCGGGAGTGGGGTTTATAAGGGAGGCCTGAATAATGAATTCACAATATTTCATTTTCTATTTGTTTTTAGGCAAACATTTTTTGTTTTAAACATAAAAATATTAAATTTAATATCCTTTAATATCGCTTGAAATATCATGCAGGACAACGTCTGTCAGGTCCGCTAGAATATATATAAAATTGTAACCTCTGCCTGTACATTGTTGTATTCTTGTTTATATTTCCCATCTGAAACAATAACAAGACTTTTTGGGTCTGACGATTGTTTCTTTCCAAAAAAATGCCTGGTATTTTCAGTTTTTAAAAATGTTTTTTAAGTCAGCAATATTCTAGATTTCTTATGCTGGATCTTATTGAAAACATCAGTGCAAGTGAATTGGCTAACTTAAGTTTAGAACAGATTATAAAAATGAAACCAAATTTACTATGAATTAACAACAGATAGGAGTTCATTTGCACCTGTAATTCGATTCATTCAATGCCTAAATTCATCAAAAAACAATTATATTCAACCAGTAACCTCTGCTCAGGGACATCTTGCAACACCTTTTTATCAACTTTGGCATCACTGTGTTAATCTTTGTGATGCAAAAGTTAACATAAAAATTTACACTACAGTTCATAGTTCCAACTGTTAATTGTAGGAAGTCCAATTCACGAATGGGGTATTTTATAGACTTTGGGTGAGTGGACATTGTACAAATTTCAGGAATGTTTAACAAAAAGGGTTATACGAAATTTTTGGAAAGCCATGAAAGTCCATCTGCTCTTTAATAAATTGATTCTGGTTTATACAACAAGCTAATGTTCTGAAACAATCATCTAAAGAAGTTGAAAGCATTTTGAAAAACATGATAGACCTAAATTGGATTGAGCTGCAATGGGAAGAGGAGCTTCAGAAAAGTTCTTGGGATAATATGAGAAACTAGGCAAGCTTATTAAAAGAATACCTATCAAAGCAATCTAAGGAAGAATGTTTTATGAAAAAAATATTTTATTTTTTCCTTTGTCCTCTAGAACTGTATTATATCTTCTGCGATTGGTGTAATAGAGTTTCATTTGTAAACCAATTTATGGTTGTTTTATTCATTACAAAGTATATTGAGTCTTTTCAGGATATAAATTAAATTATTTATTAACGTCCACTTTTTGTAATTAAGGCTAATTGGGAGGGGTTATTTACAGGTTACCACCCTTTTCTGGCCAGAGTGGGACTAAGGATTTTATTTAATGAATTCTGTCACTAAATAAATTCCTTTGCCCAGGCGGGAATTGAACTCACTACTCTAGGATTACCATGTGAGATTAAAGGCAACACTTTAACTCACATGGCTATTCAGGATATAGAGGTGGCCCTAAACTTTTGAATGGTAGGCCATATCTAGTATTAGCATATTAAATTTCTCTCCTTCCTTGTTGGTGAAACTAACACAGCCATCATGCCAATAATGCAAGGCCAGAGGAACGATTAACTTCTAGGCTGAGTACTCAAAGTGGCAAATGCCTATTATTAGTTAGCTTAGCCTGTTAACCAAGTAGTACGTATAAATACGTAGAACGTAAACAAATTCGGGTACGGGTAGACATATGAATATGTTTTTTCATTTATTTTAAGCAAAAATAAAAAACAAATGTAAAAAAAAAAAAAATGTTCCGTACTCTGGGCATGACAGCCAGTGAAAGAGTTTGTACCCATTATGTGCTGTGCAATTGAAAAGGGAATTCGCCGGTCAACAGGTTAAGCAGACTACTGAGGGGTGATTTTCTTTTTGCCTTCATGTACACTTTATTCCATTCTTCTTGATACCTTTACTGTTGGGTAGGCTCATATAGAAAGCAATGGGAAACTACTGCAAGACCTTTTGATCTTTTTCCTTGTTCACTTCTGAACATTATCTTTAAGGGAGAAATGCTCTGATGTAGTCCACCTATACAGCAGCAACTAATGCTGACACACAACGCACAGGCTACAGCTTGTTAACCATGATGTATTTGAAATGTTAGGACTAAACATACAATATATTTAGAATGAATAATTATATTTACCTTTGTGAAGGAGAAAGATGGTCTGTCCACATATATTCCAAGCAGAGCTCAGGAATGATTGGTTTAGGTTCAACTTCTATAGCAGGAGTTAGGCTGCAGCCCAGTCTAGCTTCCACTGATGACGAATTGCTACCTTCTAACTTCCATATCGAGGGAGAGGCTTTTCTGAACATAAATTTCATCACGTAATAATCAAACTATAAATTATTAAAATTATTTTAATAAAGTTAAATGTCCAATGTGAATTACCCCCAATGATCAGAAATTACAATCAGTTTTCCCAAACAGCATTATTCACATCAAATGGGATTTCTATTGTTTAACTGTAAATAGATGTGGGTAATTAGAAGAGGAAACTTGGGACCTGACGGCAGACGTGCATTTGAGTTAATACTCTCAAATTTTTAATCTACTTCTCTTAATAGATTTATTTATTGATAGGGGGGAAAATTATATGAATAGTATGGTAGTAATTTCTTTTTTTAAAACTCTTCTTCTTGAAGAATAATATATTTATTGAAAAAAACTACAAACATGTAGCTATAATATGATTCGTTATTTAGAAAAAAAAATTAAATAAAACAATAAGTAAAATTTATGGATTTAAAAAGCTTTTTTACAAAGGTAGTCCCTAAACTAACATAATAGTAACATTTCCGACATAATGAGTGACAAATATATGAATTTAACAAAGTGTGATGTTCCTAAAAGTGTTTCTTGGAATTATTTTTTTTTTTTGCTAATTTTAATAATTATATTGAAAACACAATTTCCTTATGAAACAACTAAATAAGTGGTAAAAATAATATATATTTTGTTTGAATTTAACTCTTGACATGATTTAAATAAATTCACAATTAAAGCTCAATTTTTGCCCAATTTTGTGTGCCTCCCCAACTTGTAAATGAACTATTCTATAATTCTTGCAATTAAAACAATCCTGTAGCATTCTCAAGAGGGTAAAACTAAACTACTTTGATGAGACATCCAAGACAGCTAGCAACTGGCAATGTAAGATCAGACAGTTAAAGAGAGATTAATGATACATCTATAGTTTATTTAGCGGGATCATACTGTTTCCCCTTCAAGTTTATCACAAAACATTAATAATAACTTGATACTTTCTAATCTCGCTTCTTTCGAGATCAAAATGGATTTGAACAAATATCTTTTAGTGTGTAGGACCAAATGAAAAACAAATTGTGTTAAAGCGAGAGAACGCACTTCTCACGTGTGTTCCATATATTTAAAGAAAATTTGAATATTTTAGGTCAAAAATATAATAGGTGTAAGGAAATATTTAATATTATACAAGAAATATAATACTATTAATTGAATACATAAGTATATAACAATTATCATTAATAACACAGATATTTTGATAATATTTTTAAACAGTTTTATTTAGCTTTAGCCATTTATTATAAATTATTTTATTTTACAATTAATAAAGATATTTATAATTTTCTAGCTCTAGACATAAAAATATTTGTTTAAAAGTTTTATACTTTTGGGGTATATTTTCATTATGCTTGGCCTAATAACTGACGTATATTTCTATCATGAAGTTAAAAATTGTATCAAGCGTCTCCAAAACTGCTCGTATTTGATTGAACAGAATTGTAAAATATCATCTACAGAGAATTGTATTAAAATTCATTCTATTCTTCAACACCATTGTCATACCCAATAATATTTGTAACTTGATTATAGAAATATATGTTAGTGATCCAAGGCGATGTTCAATCATGTTAAATATAATGCAATTATTTATTAACTTACTGTTGATGTACAGAAAGAATAGAGTTATGTTGGCTTCCACCACTTCCTCGGCCAAGAAGTGGACTCGTATTACCAGAGGACCTAAAATATTTAGTTATTATTTTTTAAAAACATAATTTGAAAAATTAGAGTAATAATAGGTAAAAATAGTAATAGCAGATCATCCAATAGACCACATAGATACTATGGATTCATCATCCAACAGAAGAATTTTGTTTAATTCAATCTCCAGGTGCTAGAAAGTGACGGTTACAAATCAAGAGTACACAAAAATAAAGGCCCTTAAGTCTTTTACAAACATTTAGTTTGAGAACTAATCAGGAACACATTCTTTCTTTATTCCATGTGATATGATATGTTGGTCACGTGGTGACTGACCCCAAATTTGTTCTCTGAGAAGGCACTGAAGATGGAATGGATGCTCTGAAAATACTCAAATCATAAAATAAATAGTTAAAATGATAATAAATCCCTGACAAGGGGAGTGCATGGCCTTCCTCTCTCCGATTTGGACGGAAATTTTTTTAACGTGTAGTGTCTTATGAATAACAAATTCTGTTAAAGCGAGAGTACGCACTTCTCAGGCGTTCATCTAAAATTAAATGTTAAAGTTTACCAGAGTCTTGAGGTATAGCGAAGAAAGATTTTCCCGAGGAAAAATTAAATGCCAATAATTACAAAATTATTTAACTTTTCATTTATATTAAATAAACATCATAGAAATAAAACAAATAAAAAGTTACGAAAAAAAATTTTACCAACTAAGATGCAGGAGCTCTACGAGAAAATCTTCCTTTGCAACACCTCAAGATTTTCTGGTACTTTAAAATTTTTTTTTAGTTGACCCTCTGAGAAGTACGTTCTCTCGCTTTAACAGAATTTGTTTTTCATAAGGCACAACACGTTAAAATTGTTCATTCAAATCGGAGAGGGGAAGGTCGTGCACTCCTCTTGTGAATAGGATTAAGGCCTTATTCCTCAAAATCTCTACTCATATTACTAAATAAAGGAGTTTTTCTAGCAAAATTTATAGATTGAAAAAAGTATCTATCAGAATTTGCTCACAAAACAGAGTAAGGGGTGGAAATTCACAATAAGCATAATTTCTGATTTCACAAGAACAGGAAGGCATTATTCATTAACATGAATGGACCTGCACCAAAGCTAATTAGGACTTGTGAGTCAATGTGATTCATTGTATTTCAGAAGAATTCTTGTAATATATTCAAAACCCTTATATTAATTTTAATACTCTAATTACGTATTAAATGCTTTTCCTTCCTTTCTTTAGGTGTCTTACTGACCCACATTATCAAGTTTCTGACTTCTCAAAACATTTTTAACCTGTCAATTCTTTATCAACAATTTTTGGGATCTGGTGCACCTTAAAAGATCTATATAAAATAATATTTTTTCCATTTGTTATATTGAGCGAACAAAAGGTTATATATAGAAAAATTTTAATTCAAGTCTGACAATACATATTCACAATTTACCATTATTATTTTATTAATGAACCTAATCCATTAGATCATGAATTAAACTAGGAAAAATAAAGATATCAAAGGAAACTCTATAAAAAAAGTCAAAAATTTAACTAAGCCTGAAGGTAAACTACATAAAGTTCTCTTTTATACAGAAATAATATAAAAATACCTGTTAGTCGCAGTTCTGAATGAGAACTGAGCACTGCCCGAGCTAATGTTGCTTCCTGAAAAATTTGTTGTGTTTGCTGCTGAAGTACTGTGTAAAGTTAACCCAGAATCATGGCCGCACATCCACAAGCACTCCTAGAAAATTATAAAAAGGATGCAATATATTAAAATCATGAAGGTACTTTGTTAACTAAAAATAAACTTTGTTTCAAAACCAGATGCAAGAAAGTTTCTAAGGTAGATGTTACGTGGTTAAAATATTTTACCTCAGCCATGAAAGTCCTTCATAGACTTCCTATGCTGAATGGAGAAGTGGGGTTAACATGCATGTAGATCAGCCACTGAATCATATGACCATTCAACAATATCCCAGTCAGTTAGATTCTTATTAAAAGGAAGTTGAATGCCTTAGGAGGCTTACAGAAAAGTTTTTAAACCTTTACAAAGGCTTATTTTGGTGGAGCACTCGCTCCATGTTCAGCAACCTCTCAGAGAGAAACAATCTTGTCCTTGCGTCCCAATCCCCTGAAGAATCAAATGGATATTATAATCAAAATTGGTTCTCTCTGAGAGGATGTTGAATATGGGACGAGTGCTCTGCCAAAATAAATCCTTGGGAAGGGTTAAATCGTTTTTATACAATTCTGATTTACATCCTTCAATTACCAACCTCTGAACTTGGATTGAATATTCTAGTTCTGTTAGGCAATTGAATTATTAATTAAATGTTGTTCTGCCAGCATTTAAATTTACTTTTCCCAGTTTACATACAGAATGTGTACCTTACTGAGAAAAAAATAATATTACTAATTCATTTCAAAGAATGCTCTTTTGGAAATACAACTGAATGATCACGAAATAAAATACATAATTTTCATAATCTGAACCTTTTGAACTTATAAATGAAAAAAGAAAAGAATAAAATTTACCCTTATTCTAATGAATCGGTTAAATAAACTATAATATCCAACAAGTCTAAGGGTGGGGTGAGATTTATTATTATTTAAGGCCGAAATTAACTATGTAGTTTATTAACATTTGTATTTATAGCTAAAGATCAAATAGTAAATAACCAGATTGTTTAAAATTTCAGATACAAATTTAGAATCTCCTATTTTATCTACTCACCCCTTCTTGAGCCTCCAAACAAAAACAACAAGATTTGGCTACTATTCATAAAGTGACAATATCCTTCCATCAGGAAAGTTTAGTTTAAATTTATAAGAAGCTCAATGTACATATAGAGCAGATCAAGATCTGTCACTTGATGCTATGAGCTTAGGCAATGTGTTCGATAATTTTAAATATATGGATTGTATCGGTAAATGTAATAAGTTATCCAGTTCTAGGTGGGGGTTCTGTGGGGGAGGGGAGGTGGGAGAGACAGTTAAGTATAATAATGACTTACTAAGTCTTTCTGCTTTCCAGCTACAGGCTTGTGATAAATGGGAGGATGAATTGTTATGTAGAGGACCATTTTGATTCGAAAAGGAAATTAATATTTACCTCACTCATAGTTTGTCGAAGTTTCCAGATGCTATGCTCACCAGTCCGTGTGTTATACATTAAGCAGAGAGAAGGATCAGCATTTGTGAAAACAACTTTCAGGCTAGGGTCATTCATATAAGTCAGTAGCCCACCTAAAATAAGCGCAAATTATT
Organism: Riptortus pedestris; assembly: GCA_019009955.1. Lineage (NCBI taxonomy): Eukaryota > Metazoa > Arthropoda > Insecta > Hemiptera > Alydidae > Riptortus > Riptortus pedestris. Next base: position 51,195,312 of record CM032228.1, read on the forward strand.
AGTGATAAAAAACTAATAGCTATAGGCTATGACATGAATAGAAAAGAGATGCAGTTCACCCTGCTTAACAGTTAGAAGAGGGGCTATTTCATCAAGGGGATGTAGAAGAGAGAATAATGTAGTCAAGTCCATTAGGTGCCCATCCCCATTCATCCCGTGTGTATGAGCAACTCTTTCAAGTAATAAACCAAATCTTGTAGACCAAGCACTTGCAATCTGAAAAAAATAAATAAAGATGAAATGTAGTGGCCAATCTTTCCCAGTCATGTCAGCAAACCACCCACATGTTGTATGGTACTCTGACGATTACATCTCATTATATATTCTTTATTTCTAAGTAAAAATCCAATGAGCAGAAATGGAGATTTACTAAAGGGTGAAATATGAAAGTACTAGTACTCGCTTAATATTTAAGCTGCGACAAAATGTATCGAACAACAATTGTACAGCATCAATAGTTTAACAATACTGGTTCTATAATATTTTTGCTATGACTCATAATAACAGAGGTATTTTGAATTTTCGAATATTTCGACCTCTAAAACCACTATTCTGGGCCTGTTTCAGCCATTAATTAATATGATATTTAGTGTTGCATAAAAAAGTTATATGTCAAGAATGGTATATCTCAAATAACCATTTTCAAATCAAGAACATAAAATCCTAATGGATGATGTCATCAAACAATGAATTTGAATGTGCCTCACATAATAATGGTCCATTGAAACACAATATTTGGTATTTAAGCTTAGAATAAGATGTTTCATGATATGTTGGCGTATTGTTGAAGTGTGATAACCAAAATGGGGGAGGGGGGGTGGTTTACTCAAATCTGAAAATTAAAAAAAAATGGAAATATCTCGGTTAATATTCAAGAAGAGAAAAAATGTATAGAAGAGCAATTATAGAAAATTAAATTTTCAATGATTTTTTATATAGAATTTTTTGATGCAGCCCATAACTACAGAGATATTTGTAAATCTCTAAACTCCTCCTCCCCCTGTTTCAATTTCAGCCATAAACTAACTTGATCTTCAGTTTCATATAACGATTATATAGTGGAGTTTCATTATGATCAAAATTGTGACTGTTAGAGAGGTAACAGACAAGAATATATATATTTATAATTTTAAAACTTCTGCTTATGATTATATTTGACAAAATTCTTTGAGTGTAGTTAAAAAATTGAACTATAAACAAGCACTTCAAGGAAATCTGAACTTATTTTATCTAGAAGATAAAACATAAAGTAAGTACATTATATATATATATATATATATATATATATATATATATTTATTTATTTCCTGGTATTGAAGGGAAAAGCTGAAGACCCTTCCAAAAATGCTTCCCATTACAGACTCAATTTTGTAATGAGTATATCTCAAACTAAGAAGAATATATTGAATAAGATCAATTCAAAGTATTCTTCTTAGCTTGCGATATACTTATTACAAAATTGAGTCTGTAATTGGTAGAATTTTTGGAAGGGTCTTCAGCTTTTCCATTCAATGCTAGGATTGGTATCAAAATATTTCCCTTTTACCAGAGATCTTATTTTCGATGAGACAGAAGTTGTAGAAAGTAAGACAGATGAGGCCACACAGGTTCTTCTCTTTCGGCCATAAGCTAGCCTAGGATTACAGGAATCAATTGTATATCCTGAGTTCACAGTACTTCCCCTTCGAACAAACACTGTGGAAAAAAACAGCAGTTTGCCCTCACAATAAAAATGCCTTAGTACAAAGAACCACTTATTTGGGATGAGTGAATTATGTCTCAGGGTCAAACCCAACTTTCATCTCCAGTTTCAAAAATGAAGTATGAATTAGACTACCCTATGATATGATCTGAGCTAAGTGACAAACTATTTTCCTTCTACCAGAATGCAGAAAGTCAGAAAATAAATTTCACAATAACTTGGCTCACTTGAAAATTTTCAATCAAAATGCTTTGCACAGCTATTCAGTTCTTTGATAAGAACTTGAGAAGTCAATAATGTTTTATGAAATTTTACAGGTTTTTGTCTGTTTCTAAGATGGAAGGAGAACCATTTGTTCACTTTCACTTTCACTTTAAACTACTTGCACAACCTGTAAAAAAGTCTTCAGTCCCAACATTATTGTGATACATTTACTTTAACATTTCATTAACTTCTTTGCCACTTTTTTGTAACTAAAATATCAATCTTTAAGCATTGATCAAAATCATACACATAACCAAGGCTTTACTGTTCCAGTTAATGATGATTTATAACAAAAAATCAAATATAATCATGCAAAAATAATGTAATTCCATCAAATCTGCCTGTCATTGTATAATACCTTAAATTGAAGAGGAGTTATGAACTCCTGACCTTCTTCGGTATAAACAGTAATTTTTGCCGAATCTACAATGCACAGACTTGGAAGAGGAACATCTGAAAACCAAATATGGTATATTAAGATTTTGTTAAAGATACAAATCAATATTAAGGTTATTATAGGCCTATTATTATTAAACTAAAGTTCAATTCTGTTAATGGCCGAAATAATACCAGGAAGAGAGAAGGTTTAGAAAAGGGTTAAAACACAGGATCTCAATATCTCCATTAGCATTACTGAGAACTTAACATATTAGAAAATTAATTTAATTTCTTTGATAATAGGGATATTACTGTAACCTCTCCTAAGGAGGGTAAATATGCTTTAAACTGGAGGTATACTCTTCAGAGTGTAAGCCAGATTTGATTAACAAGATTTAAAATTCAAAAGAATGACAAATGTACTTAAGACACACAGACAACACAAAAAATTTTAAATATACTCTATGACTGTTCAACATTTAGTCAAAATAGTTCAAATTTCATAATGAACATAATTTTAAAAGGAGATAATTGGCCAGAACCACCTCATATATTATTTAATAAATATAATAAAGAACTCATGAATTTTATGAAAAGTATAGATGCGTATGCAGCAAAAATATATTAGAATATAAAGTTTAAGTGTGAGGAAAGAGAATTACAATTCAATATACCTCCCTTACACTGACTCTCAAATTAAAGAACAGGAAAACCGTAATATCGGTTGAGATTAACCTTAATTTTTTTTTTTTTTTTTCATTTTCATTTATTAATTTTATTTGCAGTTATTTCACTATTTTATTTTATCTTTTTTCTATTATTATTTTTTTTTATTATATTTGATTATATGGTAATGACCCATTAAATAGTATATATTGTAAAAATGCACTTAAACATAATCATACAAGTAATATGTCATGTGGCAATGGAACATGTACTCAAATAAATAACTTCTCACAGGGTTACTATGAGAACAAGAAAAAAAAAAAGTCCTTCACGCGGGGGCTGCGTAAACTAAGCAGATTTCCCTCGTTAAGTTTAACAATTGATAAATCTACATCCTGGTAACACAGCACAACCGTGAATATTAAGTGAATAAGTATAAGCGGTAATAAGAAATCTTTCCCCTCCCTATGGGAAGCGTCTGAAGTGTAAAGAAACAGGTCTGCTAACCTCTCACCAGAAGGAAAAATAATTACCGAATTATATCAGATTATATTTATATTTATTGAAAACTATTTACTATAGCTAGTTCTATAATTTACAATGAATCAGAATAATTTTTATCTCAATAACTAAAATTTAGTAATCTAAGAACAAAAGAGGGGGGAGGGGATCAACAGAATGTGATTCTGAAAACAATATTTGGTATTTAACTTTGTAATCAAGTGGTTCATGATATAACAGCTTATTATTAATATGACACTAATAGGAGTGGGGGTTTTTCTGAAAGCATAAAACTAAAAATCCAAATATCTCGGTTAATACTCATACTGAAAATATGTATAGAACAATATTTATAGTAAATTTAATTTGCAATAAGATTGTTTCTATACAATTTTTCGATCCGACTATAGTAACAGAGATATTTTGAATTTTCGAAATTCCTCCCCTCTAAATCCGCCCTCCCCCTGGTCCGATTTCAGCCGTTAATGAAATTGATCTTTCTTTTTACATAAAACGACTAAATATCGAGTTTGGCAACGATTAAACAATAATTGTGATTAGTGACAGACAAATATATAGATAGATATATCTATATCTATACAGTTTTGAATGGACCTCATTTTCGTCATCTCCTAGGTAGGATGGATGGACATTTGAAGAAAAATTTCGAAAATCGAGTCATGTGTACGACCACAATAGCTGATTTCCCTCAAGGGAAATCTGCTAAAACTGAATTCATGGAGTAACTCCTCCGTAGCTCATAGTTTTGTAAGATGACTAAGCCCATTGACAAAAATAATGAAGACAAGGATGCTTGATTAGTGTGGATATTAATTAATCACTTACTTATTACAACGATTAAATTAATAAATGAGTTTATTAAATGTTAGAGACTGGGAATACATTTGTGTGCACTGGGTCACTGCCATTGCAACAGTAAGTTATTAATTTATTAAGGAACTCTACTATAAACCATTTACATAATGCCTTACATGTTTTGTCCTTGACGTGTATGAAATTAGCCCATAATGCTTGTTTTATAGGCGTTTCCATGGTGTAGCAGACATCAAGGACTCTAGAGGATGCTTTGTTGAGGCGACCAAACGCTACACTCTTCCCTATGCTCCCTCGACTCACTATAACCGTCTGTCCAAAAACATACAGCTCCTCCTCAACCCCATCTTTAACCCGCATTGTCCACCACTCTTCCTGCAGGAAAAACAAATTTACTCATTTACAAATTATTGAACTCCAAACTTTTCAAATATCATAGATCTACATATTCTTCATATTTTATGACAAGGGTCCCCCCCCAAAAGAAAACAAAAAATTTTTTTCGGCGCAAACTTTATTGAAACTGCCCTACATGTTTCATGGATTACTTGCCACCTCTTCAGTGAGGTCAGCTGCAATGAATGTGAAAGGGAAACAAGCACTTCAGAAATAGATAGCCCCTGAAGAGGTGAAAAGTAAGCCTTGAAACATGTAGGGCAATTTCAATAAAGTTTGCGATGAAAAAAATATTTTTTATTGGAAATCCTTGCCATAAAATATGAAGAATATATCTAAAAAAAATATATATTGGGTCCAGAATAAGAAGAATAGATATACATAGTAAAATATTAAATGTACATTTACTACTTATATAAACAAATCCCAAAATGACTCAAAACAAAGAAAAATTACAATACAATTACGTTCGAACTACCCTTTAGTATCCTGAATCTCGAACAATATTGGAATTCATATTTTCATTTTAAATAGTCAAAAGTAAGAATTCACTGTTTACATATATCATTGTAGCTTAGCAGCACTGTTTCGTAAATTATAAGGCCCTAGTATTTTAATATTCACAACATTAATAAAACGTTCTGGAACTAAACTGTATAGCAAGAAAAAGTGTTAAGCAAATTCTTTCAAGTTCCCTAAAACCAGGCTTAGAAGTGCAAAAATAAAAGAAGTAACTGTCTGAGGTATTGACTTTAAGGGATTTTTTTTTTCACTGATGTAGTCTAATTCTCATGTCACTTGACAAGGCTGCTTGAAGCATTTACATTTTAAAATCAATTAATATAATTTGTTGTAGAATAGTAATGATATTAATCACAGCATTTTTTTTTTCTGACTTACATCTTCACCATCATCAATAATAACTTGGCTGAATCTGTGAGCCAGAAAAGAATCATAGGGTAGATGGTTGGCATTTGTTGGATAAATAACGTTTCCTGGATGCTTTTTTATTTGCTGCCTCCCATAGGGCACAAACTCCTGAAAAAAGACATGCATACATTTCTAAGGGCACAGCAATTAAAGGTCATAGAACTAAAAGACATTCATTATATTTTATTAAGCACACTGATAAATGTAAAGAATGAAAACCTGAGGCTCGGAGGCAGCTATCATTGTTTCCCTGACCTCATCCAGATTTGCGAACGAATGCTATGTTTAAAAGAAACGTTAAAATAAACAAAGAGGTTACCTCCACTAACATAACCTGCACGAACACAACCTTTAAGCCGGGCCCAAAGATAAACGTAAAGTGAGAAGAATGTAACTCTAAGGTGACAATTCTTTTAATGACGTCAGGTTCGACAGACAGATTTAAATGAAATGCTTTATTTTAGAATGTATTACTTCTTAAATAAGTTTCTTTAATTCATTTTTCAGGGAGTCATGGTAATTTAGATAAATCAAAAAATGTAATTGTAATCGCTAAGAGCAGTTTTAAAAAGTTTAATGATAAATAGCTTTGCGGTGCACTTCATAATAACCCAGTTTTTAGCAGATTCCCCTTAAGGGAAATCAGCTATTGAGGTTGTACTCATGACGGAATTTTCGAAATTTTTCTTCAAATATCCATCGATCCTACCTAGTAGATGACGAAAATGAGGTCCGTTCAAAATTATATATATATATATATATATATATATATAGATATATATATATATATATATATATTTGTCTGTTAACGCTCTAGCGGTCGCAACACACCGCCAATAGCTCGCCCGTCAATACACCGCCAATAGCTCGCCCGTTAATACACCGCCGATAGTTCGCGCTTCAATACACCGCCAATAGCTCGCCCTTCAATACACCGCCCATAGCTCGCTCTTCAATACACCGCCCATAGCTCGCCCTTCAATACACCGCCCATAGTCGCCCTTCAATACACCGCCCATAGCTCGCCCTTCAATACACCGCCCATACCTCGCCCTTCAATACACCGCCCATAGCTCGCCCTTCAATACACCGCCCATAGCTCGCCCTTCAATACACCGCCCATACCTCGCCCTTCAATACACCGCCCATACCTCGCCCTTCAATACACCTTCAATAGATCGCCCTTCAATACACCGTTAATAGCTCGCCCTTCAATACACCCCCAATAGCTTGCCCGTCAATACACCATCAATAGATCGCCCTTCAATATACCGCCAATAGCTCGCCCTTCATTACACCGCATCATCCATTGATGCCCGTATTGAAAGAAAACGTGATAAACACAGCCACGAGTGAGTTACCCTGAATAAATTCTTAGTAATTTTTAAGTAAAGTTCCCCATGGGGATCGAGCCAGGGTTCGAGACGAAATGCCGGAGGAATTTCACTTCAGGATTTCCTGTACGTGTATGACTACAGTAACACATGAGCACACAGGCCCGCTCCTTGGGAAATGTAAACATTTCAAAATAAATAACTAATTGAAGGCAAGAGAAAATTGCCTAATCTCAAAGCTCTTCGTCAGTCAAGAATGCTGATCAATTAGGACTTAAGGTATACTGGGAACAGCTAAACATTGAAATATAAACAGAGTCAAACATTCCAGTCAATCGAACTTCTCACAATATTTATGCTCCAGGATACATATCTAATGGAATTATCATAAAGACCTAAATGTGCCTTTATCCTTCCATTAAAAAATGTCCAATAACCACAATCCTGCGGTGAAACTCCTAGTTCAAGGATATCCCATCCAGCTTCACTTCCAAGACGTCTTAAATGTGGTCACGTGATCTTCTAGTCATGTGAAATCATATAATATATGCCAATAGGTTTCTACTCCCTTCATATTGCTACTTAGTCCTTGCTCCTGGTTTTCTGATTCTACTACTAGAACGTAGTCTGACTACGGAGCTCTACAGTCCATACCGAGAATCAATAGTTCCGATGATAGTATTAAGTATAATTTGGACAAGTGTTGGTCTAGCCCTGGACAACACAATGTACATTAAGTTGTAGAATACAATGTACAAATACAATTTTCCATTTACACGGGTATTTCTTTCACTTAATACTCATCTCTACTTCAGCAGCTGAGGTTACCATTTACAGTACCTTCATAAATTTTTCCAAGTCTTATTCCACACTAATCGCCTAGGAAATATCAACATTCAAGCCAACCTCTCCATGATTACCTAAGACCCTTAGTGGGAGACCAGGATGAAGAGAGGTCCGAACATCATTTTCAGCATCATCTGAAAAAGTAACCCTATATTTCAATTTCTAATTCACTAACAACAAATGCCCTGCCATAGATCATTCCTTCTAAATCTTTTAAAAATACACAATATACCATTATAATAGTAAATAACCATCTTGTATATTTCAAAGGTCCTCCGGAATTCTAATTCTGTCATGTTCCTGAACCAGCACCTCATAAAATTGCAATGCCGTAAGGGGGTAATGTCTAAGGGCTTGCAAAAACAATAATAATCAGTAAATAAAAGTGTGAAACCCTTCCAAAATGGTGTAGTTGGGAATATTACAGTACACTTCTCCTATGACATCAAATACAACTCTCACACCAGTGCCACCCTTAATATATATAGATGCTATAGTCCAGACTATTTTTAAAAGTCATATTCATTTTTTTGAGTCCCTCCAGTATCACCCTAATCCTTATTTTCCTCTCTCTCTCTCTCTCTCTCTCTCTCTCTCTCTCTCTCTCTCTCTCTCTCTCTCTCTCTCTCTCTCTCTTTCTCTCTCTCTCTCTCTCATTTGTTCTTCCAGCTCTAATTTTCTGTTTATAGTCTTATTTATGCCCAAAGAGTAACAAGAGGCTTAATGTGAATTGACTTGATTTGAATCCACATTGATATCGATATTGATCAGCCTTCATTTCACCCTCAAATGGTTTTGTTTAGTTTATTTTTTCATGATGATTATGCTTTTTTGTCGGGCCCGCTTGTGGTTGGCCACTTCCATCATGCTTAGATGGTTTGCCCTCTACTAAAAAGTGGTAGTATCCACAAGTAGAAATAAGTTTGTTGATTACATGGTATATTATCATATTTAATTTCTTACGAATTAAAATAGTTAAAAGGCATTAGTTAGTTTAATTAGCTACTTTAATTTTCTAGTTTACATTGTCACTAACACATGGTTAGGCACAGGACAGCTCCGCAGCTGCTTAGGGTGTAATTTCCAGAAGAGCGGGAGTTTAATTATCTTGAAGAACGCCTAGATTCATGCTCCAGGGTTTTCTTAACTTTGTTCTTTAGTCGTAATTTATCACGTCTGGGGCACCAGCTGTCAGACGTCGTTTGATCTCGACGCAGTGAATATGATTAATAACCTGGCTTTTCAGAATAATTTGTTTTTATTCTTATTATTTATTGTAGTATGCCTGTAGATAGTCCGTCCCAATTAGCCATAGTAGCATAAAGTGGGCGTTAAAAAATAAATTTTGTAGTACAGTGTAGTGAAGCCCAAATAATGAATGGAATTATAGATCCGGCGTATTTAAATTTATCATCAATGGATTCTGTTCATTCCTTAACCAATTGAGATATGAAATAAGCGTAAATAATGTAATACATATAACTCTCTATAGTTTAATGGCAAGGGCTACCCATCATAACTCCTTTTTTTTCTTACATAGACTTTATAGAAAATGTTTAGCAGTTTCTATGACCTCTCAATGCGGAAGAGTCGTATCAACGAGTGTAAAAGGGAATGCTCGCTTCATAAATAAAAGGAATGACCCCTGAAGATGTCGTATACAGACCACGAAACATGTATTCAATTTTAATAAAGTTATTTTTTTTAAAAATATTTATTCGTTTATTTGCAACAATATATTTAAATATTACAAACAAATGATATGATAATAAGAATGACTTGATTATTGTCTTGAGGTGGGAAGTTGTCCATTGACAATACCCACAATGGAGGGAACATTGGGTTGTATCATGGAGTTAAGCTGTACACTACACAAGAAGATCTCTTGGCCACTTACGCTTCAGACGTCGCCTTGGGTTTTCTGGAATATGGTTAGATGAAAGTGATTTGACTAAAGGATTAGGATGTGCGGGAAGAAGAGAGTGGAGTTTCTGATATCGGGATTTGGCGAGGGAATGGACAAAAGGAATGTTGAGGTTGTTATGGAGAGTCAAATTGGATACGTAAAATGGGGAAACTGTAATTTTGCGGAGCATTCTGGATTTGAGGGTTTGGATTTTGTAGGAATTTGTAGGTTTAGTGGAACCCCCAATAAAGTTTAAAGAAAAAGAAAAAAAGTCCGTCACGCAGGGGCTGCGTAAACTAAGCAGATTTCCCACGTGAAGTTTTACAATAGGGAAATCTGCCTAATAACAACTGTAGTAGTAAGAAACCTCTAAACCTAAAACATTATTTAGGGCGTAACAACCCAGTAGTTTTTAGCCCCAAAAAACAGTTGACCTAACCTCTAAACCTATTCACGAGGGGCGAAGTTATAGAAACGGCCGCCAGAGCTCTCGCCGGAAAGTTTGAACATAGCCTACTGGTGACCAGTATCACGCAGAATACAAATGCAAATATCTCGGTTAATATTCAAGATAAATATGAAGAATACTGGTTCTAGAGAAACTATACGATGAGTGTAATTATTAATGCTTATTAATATAGACCAAAATAATATTTTGGGTTTCCTCTTAAATAAGTTAGAATCCCAAAGCCACTTTCACGCAAACCTGGTCTGTCATCTCCTTCTCCATTTGTAGATCGACCGCCATTCATTGCCTGATCATTAATGAACAGAACGGTTTGTGAGGTTTTGTGCTGTCAGTTTAGCAACCACCTGTCTGGAGTATCCCCCAGGTATTGCAGCCAACATCTCATCTGGTTCTCATTTTCTTTTTCGAGTAACACTGGCAAAAGAAAATTTATTAGCTTTAGGTACCGACGTGGTATTCCCTAGTCTGGGTTTTATTTTGCTTTGCTTCACTTCTCATCAGGTTCGCTAGTTTTATTCTTGGTCGCAGCTCATTAAGCCCCGAAGTATCTTATTCCCTCAAGTAATTTCCAACCAGAACTCAAGGTAAATAGACCTTTTTCTATTTGTTTTTAACTAAATTTCTCCCACCCCTCCTCGAAACCAAACAGTTCCCTGACTCAATTATTTTTTTCTACATTTTCCTTTCTTGGGTGAACCTGTTTCAACTTATTTTTAGTATGATCATCACAGTAGGAGGTTTAGGGTGTAATTTCAGTTTCTCAAGTTGTTACTTTCCAACATATGATCTCACTGCGCGAAGAATAAAACGCAATTTGTTCTCTTGGAGGTCAAGGGGGAAGAGCATTTCATCCTAGAGCTCACGTTATTTGGGGGAGGGATAGACCAATTTAGGAAGGAGGGGAGGGGGTATTCGTGTGCCAGGATGAGGGTTGGACGGGATAGTGTCCCAGGATTCTCCTGCAGGACCTCCCTCGGGGTAACCCCAGCCTCCAGGCCTCTCTTAATCTCTCTGTCTACAGCAGCTATTCTACTCTACAAATCCCACAGCACCAATTACCATCCAGTCCAGATAGGACTTTTTTACAATCCCGTCCTCTCTCACTTTCTCCCTCTCAGCCCCACTTTCTTCCTAACTTCTTGCACCACCCTCGCACAAGCATATAAACGCCCAAGACTAAAAATTAAATTTAGCCACACACAGATCAAGGAATTTTGGAGCACTCTGTATTTTGACAGGAAGCTCTCTCGATTCATCAAACTCCTATTAAATTGTATGCTACAAAAGGGTTTCGTTAACATTTTTATTTTACACTACTGAGGCTGTTATGAAGCAGTAATGTGACTTTTCATTTCATGTATCGAGGTCGTGTAAGATTTTAAGTTTGTGATTAGGAAGAGGTAATGTGATCAAAAAATAACAATAGATAATGTCATCTTCAGTTCGCTTTTATCAATTTCTTTCATTCTTATCACCTCATTCAGGGGAGTGAGAGGGTCACTTAGCACGTGCCCACTTTTCATCATTAAATTCTGATACTTCGTCCGATTATTGTTTTAAAAGTTTGAAACTCTGCCCCTCTATCAGCTATGTGAACCTACCTGTCATTGTTTCTTTTAAGCAGAATCCACTTAAGGGAAATCTGCTATTAAGTCTGTACTTAAGATGTGATTTTCACAAAATTTCTTCCCATGTTCATTTATTATGAAATTATCGAAAATGAGGTCTATATATAAAATATATAAAATTTCTGTTACCCCTCAAGCGGTCGCAATTTTTGTTTGATCGTTACCACACGTTTAAACGTTTTATATTAAATTAAAGATGGTTCGTTAATAGCCGAAATTGGAGATCGAGTTTAGAGGGAAATTTCGAAAATTTATATACTATCTTTGTTATTACACGTCTGATCGAAAACGTGTTAGGGAGTGTTATTATAATGAACGATCGTTATATTTACATCTCTGCCTAATTGTAAGATGTAGGTTAGGTGTAAGCATATTTTTCGTAAATTCATAGGATATAAGCTTTTGTTTTTCATGTTATTATTATTTTTATTATTTATTAACGTCTAATTTTTGCAACTAAGGCTAATTGGGACGGGTTATCTACTGGTTACCACCCTTTTCTAGTCAGGGGGGGAAGGATTTTATTTAATGAATTACGTCACTAAATAAAGGCCTCTGCCCTGGCGGGAATCGAACTCGCCACTCTAGGTTTACCATGTGAGATTAAGGTCAACGCTTTAACTCACATGGCTAACCTGAGCCCCATGTTATGAGATGAACCTATTTTGTCCTTATGAACATTATCTTATTGCTCATTTAATTGTCCATAAATATTATTATATATATTTATTCCGTATCTTGAATATTAACCTAGATATTTGCAATTTTTAGTCTTTTACCTTCAGTAAATCTCTACTCTCACTGATGTCAGAATAACAATTCGCTGGAATATCATGAACCACTTTATTGTAAGCTTAAATACCAAATATTGCTTTCAAAAGACTTTTATTATGGGAGATACATGCAGATTTGATGAGTGATGAAGTCATAAAGTAAGGTTTCAAGATCTTGTTTCGAAAATGTTTATTTGATCTATATATACCATACTCGACATTTAACCGTTTCAGTCTACACTAGAAATCATATTTATTATCGGCAGAAATTGGAAATGGAATAGTGGGCATATGGAGGAGGTGGAATTCGAAAATTTAAAATATTCCCATTATTATGAGGGGTATCGTAAAATTTTATAGGACCAATATTGTTAAACTATTGTTGTTCTATGCATTTTTGGGAAACTCAAGTATTAAGCAAGTTATTCGTCCATTTATGTTTACATCCTTCAGTACCATACCAGCACGTGGGAAATCTGCTTAGTTTATTCCTGCATGATGGACATTTTATGTTTCAGTCGGAACCATGTTTATTTCAACTCATCAACAGCAGGAAGTGTGAGAATATTCAACTAAGTATTGCAACACGTGATTTAAAAATATTAAATGCCCATGCACATGTGTTTCGTATGGGTATAGTGTACAGTTAAGCCTGAGTGCTTTATTATCCGGCTTATCAGTGTTCACTGGCAGGCAGCTCCTCTGGAAAATAAAGTCCGTCACGCAGGAGCTGCGCAAACTAAGCAGATTTCCCACGCGTGCCACGTATTTATCTCAAAAAGTAAAAGTTCAATGAGAACAATATTTGGTATTTATGCTTCAAATAATGTGTTTCAAAATATAACACCTTATTGTTAATATGATTTCAGTAGGGGGGGGGGGCTTACCGAAGAGCGAATACTAAAAAATGCAAATATCTCCGTTGATAAGATATCAAGATAACGAAAAAACGTACAAAACAAAATTTATAGAACTGTAGTCATATCTGTCGGTGGAGACCGTCGTCACAAGCTGATGGTCGAGTACAGTTGGCAAGCGCTTTCGATGCAAAGGCACCATCTTCAAACCGTCTAGAGTCGGATATATGTGGTCCGTCTGGACGGCTTGAAGATGGTGCCTTTGCATCGAAAGCACAGTGCCAACTGTACTCGACCATCAGCCAGTGACGACGGTATGCACCGACAGATATGACTACAGTATAATCTATACTGGCGGTTCCAACCCTTTACTTGATTTAATAAATTTATAGAACATTACATTTGCAATAAGATTGGTTCTAACAATCTTTCGATCCGATGCATAATAATGGAAATATTAAGGATTTTTGAAATTCCTTCCCTTTAAATCTCCCCCCCCCCGGTCGGATATCAGCCATTAACGATCTTGATCTTTCTTATTAAATAAACCGATAAAATATCGAGTTTGGTAACGATTAAACCAAATTTTCGATATAAATAAATAAATATATATATAATTTTGAGCGGACCTCATTTTCGTCATCTAATAGGTAGGATCGATGGACATTTGAAGAATTTTTTCGAACATCGCGTCATGAGTACAACCGCAATAGCTGATTTCCCTTAAGGGAAATCTGCTAAAATGAGTTGAGCACTTAACAGCAATTACTGACTCGTGGCCTTGATGAACGGCATTCTTCGCATCCGATTCTTTGTTTCTGAGGAGGAAATGGAGATTGAGGGTTTTAAACAAACCTTGGGCATGTTTGAATGAAATATCCCTTCTTCTATCAATGCCCCTTCATTTTTAGGGAAAAAATCGGCCATAATTTGCAGTGTTTGATGGCAGGTTCAGCGCTGGTTTGAGAACCATGGGGCGAGGGAGTGGTTGGATTTTACTTTTTTAGACTCCCTTTCAAATAAGCTCAATCAATTTCATCATCATGGTCTACTGGTTAAGCCTTGTAATTGCAACCATTGAGTTCTTTCTGAATCTACTCTTTCAGCTTTACTATACCCACCGAAACCTATAAGGTGTTTGCCGCCTTCGAAAGTGACTCGTGACAATTATCAGGGATCTGTTGAAGGTAAATATATTGACTCGGGTTAGCCATTTGTATAAAGGCATTGTCCTTAGTACTCTTTGTAAACTCACAAACTTGGTGAGTATTGGTTCACTTTCTCGAATTTATTGGGTTAAGTAAGACTGCCAACTAAAAATAAAAGATTGCTTTAATAAAAATGCCTCTATTTATAACAATAATGGTAGTAAGTAGTGGAACAATATAAATAACAATTAAATAAAATGTCTCTTCAAAAAAAAAAAAAATAATTATCTCTTCTGCCGGGGAAATATGACGTCACAGGATGCGATGGCACCAATCGATTATTACTCCTAGTACTGGATTCTTGTGATCTCCTTGGCGACGCCAGTATTCCGGTAGAAAGATTTCAGCCAGTTTATCAGTGACAGGATAATAAGTAGTCCCCCTACCTTGAATGTTCGCATAATCTCCCGTAAGTATCCAGTCGCGATGTTTGAGATACTAGGCAGAGGATTCGTAGAGTAACGTTCAGCTGCGGGATTTGGCGACATGCACCTGACACGGCCTAGAGGTCGCTAAATAATGGCTGTTAATTGACCGTGGCTAATATCAGGTTGGCCATGATTAATATCAGGTGTTAGATGGCGGGAAAGCTGTATATATGATAAGCACCTATTGATAAATATAAATTCATTAAGGGAAGAATTTACTGAATAAAACCATACAAATTGGAGTAATTTGTATATAACCCGTCCAGATTAGTCTTAGCAACATAAAATGTATGTTAATACATAATACAAAATACATTTGCGGTGAAACTAACAGCTGGTATGGGGCTGCCCTAAGGTACAGGGGGCAGAAGAGAAGGATAAAAATAAAATTAGGATGTACGTGGGTGAATCAAATATAAACGAGACTTTTCGCCTTTCGGGCACAGTAGTGGTGGGAGAACGTTCCCGCCTTTTTTGTTGTTGGGTAGGTTAGTCAGGAGTAGGGGAAGCACGTGATCTCGCCACCTCGATCGTCTCGGTGTCCACCGTGACGATGTTGGAGGAAGAGGTACCCCCGTCGACTGTGCAACGTGTCGTACTTAAGTATCTCGCCGCAGAAGGTGTAAAACCGGCCGAAATCTTGAGGAGATTGACTGCACAGTTCGGGGAAAAGACACTTTCGCGAGCCAGAGTGTTTGCATGCCATAAACAGTTTGTGGGGGGTCGTGATCGTGTTGAAAATCCGACTTGCATATCGCCGCAAAAGACGAGACCTACCGATCAGAGAAGTGGTTCTTCTCCATGACTATGCTCGTCCCCATACAGCAGCCATGACTAGGGAAAAATTGGAGCAACTGGGGTGGGAGACACTGGAACACCCTCCTTACAGTCCAGACCTGTCACCCTGTGACTTTCATGTGTTTGGCCCTCTCAAGGAAGCTTTAGGAGGCCAAAGATTCGACAGTGATGGTGAGGTTGAAGCCTATTGCGCAATTGGCTGCAGACACGACCTGCATCTTTCTACATGGAAGGAATTGGAAAGCTACCAATCCGTTGGGAAAAATGTGTTTCCAAGTCAGGGGATTATGTAGAAAAATAAGCTATATTATTTTTTGCGTTTAAAATTAATATAAATTAAAAAAAAAAAAAGTCTCGTTTATATTTGATTCACCTAATAGATTAAATTATAAATGGATATAACGATAAAAATGAGGATTTAACAATATTTACAACTTACATAAACACAATTTACCTACAAAATTCAGGTACTTATCAAAAACTAGATTTATAGATATAACTGGGCGATGATAACCTAGTAGGTTTTTGCCTTAATACCTTATGAAACAAACAAACGAAAATAAAATAAAAGGGATATTTTGAATAAGCCCTTTCTTTTCATCATGGCCTTGGCAAAACATCTACTTTGACTTATCTCCTTTAGAACTTAGAAGTTTGTTTCCTTTTAAAATATTTTAGGCCTAAGTCACATTCATCTAGATTGCGTCCTAGTGCGTCTTCGTCCATTTACAATACTTAAATATAGATTCCTCTATAAAGTACAGTTATTTGCTGGATTCAAAACACTCACTTTATAAGGGTTATGACCCTAAGGAGGAAATGCTTTGGTATTTAGGCTGGTCTTCAGATTCTCTGGTGTATTGCCTTTGATGTTTGTATATCAGGTATGTATATCCTTCTTTATATTGTACAGTTTGGCCGCCAACAAGCTCTTGTGAACTCATCGCAAGTCTGCAGTCAGATTGAAGGGGACGCCATACAAACGGGCAGACGGATTGCGACAAAGACAGAGGACAAAATTCCCTTTTGATTTTATTAGTCTTGGAATGAATAGCACATGAATATTAGTTCTTCATATATATATTTGAAGGCTATTAAGCTGGATATTATATCGTTTCATGTTAATGAATTAGGAACAGCTGAAGGTGATGAAGAGATTTAGAGAAATGACTAAATGTATATTCTTGAACATCTCTGTTGTTATGAATCGGATCGATACATTTCATATAGCCATTCAAGATAAATTACAGACTACAACATATGACATTACTATATACTCTGATTCATTGAGTTGTTTACTTTCCTTCAAGAAAGTTTATAACACACATCCCTTATTTATTCGGAATCTAGAACAAATTTCAAAATTAAAGACAAAAGTAACATTGATGTGGGTTCCAGGACATGAAAACATCGGACGTACAAACGACGTGGACAAACTATGCAATCCTCTGACAATCTTCTGACTTTAACTTACTAACCCTACCAGACTTACAGTTACAAAAACAACATAGAACATTAAATGAATGGCAAATATGTTGGAATAGAGCATCAGAAAATCATCTGTAAGAAATAATGCCTTATATAAGAGAGTGGATTGGTCATCCAGCAGACGTGACTATACACGAGATGAATTTGTACTAACGAGACATAGGATAGGCCACTCCTTCGCACTCATACTTCATGACTAGAAAGACTTCTCTACAGAACATGCCATGAACCATTAACCATTAAACATATGCTAACTGCTTGAACATTGAATACTTAGAGACTCCTCATAATATGTTCCAGCTTCTTACAGACAGAAGCCCACATATCGACAATACACTAAATCACCCTAAAAAATTAAATTTGTTATAAAAATTTAACTTCCGTTCTTTTTTATTTCCACATCTCTTTTTGTTTGAATTTAATGTAATTTTAGATAATATATATGTACTAGTACACAGGAAATATATATATATATATATATATATATATAATTGTGTTGATGTTTTCAACCAGGTTATATTTATATATGGTGTTGTTAGTCTTTTTGGAGTTTTGGTCAATGTTGGTGAAACAATCTTAGTTTATGTCGATATTTCGAGAATCTTTATTTTCTCTTCTTCAGGGCAAAACTAAAGATACTTAAAAACTATTACACATAACTATAGCACTTAGGACTAGGGGTTTTATATATATATATATTTTTGTATAATAAAACCATTTTAAATTGTTACCTTTAATACTAGTTTAATGTAATATTTGTAGTATACTATAATATTTGTTGTTTTTATTTCTTGTATTTAATGTTTATTTATCGTGTTTAATTTTTTTTATTGTTGTTGATACAGTTTTTGTTATTTTTCTATTATATTGATTTTATAACATTCTTAAATTTTGAGCCAAATCGCCTAGTTGCGGGTGCTCCTGTATAAATATATAAATCAAGGTTTTTATTACGAAATGGAAAAGATTTTAAAAAAGTCCGTCACGCAGGGGCTGCGTAAACTAAGCAGATTTCCCACGCGAAGTTTTACAATAGAGAAATTTTCACGAGAGACGAGCAGTTAATGAAACGGCCGAACTAGTTTTTTGCGGGAAAGTCACTTCGTCCGTTAGCCACCCAGATTTAATAAAAATGCAAATATCTCGGTTAATATTCAAGATAGAGAATAAATGCATATAACAATATTTATAGTAAATTTAATTTTCAATAAGATTTATTCTGTACAATGTTTCGATCCGACGTATAGTAACGGAGATATTTGGAATTTTCGAAAATCCTCCCCTCTAAACTCCCCCTTCCACTGGTCCGATTTCAGCCGTTAACGAACTTGATCTTTTTTTTTACATAAAACGACTAAATATCAAGTTTGGTAACGATTAAACAAAAATTGCGACCACTAGAGCGGTAACATATATATATATACAGTTTTGACCGGACCTCATTTTCGTCATCTACTAGGTAGGATCGATGGACATTTGAAGAAAAATTTCGAAAATTCATGAGTACAACCTCAATAGCTGATTTTCCTTAAGGGAAATCTGCTAATACCAAACTGCTCTCTGGAAAATTACATCTGTGTTTTTTTTTCTTTTTTTTTTTTTTTGTTCTTTTTCGAACATTTTAAAATTAAATTAACGTAAACCAGCTGGTATCACATAATGAGGTGGTCACATAATGAGGAAATCGTATAACATGTATGTAAAACCGTTGTTAAATAATTGGTGTAATGGAATTACAGGTGTATTGTTTTTTTGTAGTTAAAAATTATGGAGTTATTTGTATTCTTTAGTTTTCATTAATCAGTAAACTACCCCTTCTCCTCAAACGATTTTGAATTTAAGCTACTATTTAGTATTCATATATTTATTGAACGTGTTTAATCAAGATTATTTTTTATTCTTATCGTTGATTATAAATTGAGAATAGAGTAGGTTATTCAGATGACGTATCACTGCTGGGAAATCCACTTAGTGACCACTAAGGGATGGACGTTTTAAAATAATGAAGCGTTTTTGTGCAGATGTTTATAAATAATCAAGCTATGCATTGTCCCAAATAATAAGGAAATAAATGTTTCATATATAAGGAAGGAATGGATCATAAATACATAGTCAGGCTGAAAAATGAATGTGGGAAAAAATAAAATAAAAAGTATTCAAACACATTTAATAAATTCTTAATGAGGGAGCGTCAGCCAGGAGAAATAGGTAGAAAACATTGAGAAAAACAATAGAGCCCCAAGGAAGGTAGTTCCATCTTTTATCGTGAATGGCGAACCTAATTGTACGATCTATCACCCCAACTCCTTCTTTTTATACCACCACCAGAACCAATCTAAGGATATTTATATACCAAAATAGCTTCTTAGAAATAATATTTATTGATTCACATTTTATTTGGTACTAAATTCTAGTCTTCTCATGATTTTTTCATTTCTCTTTTCCTTTTGCTAAAGTGACTTATAATTCAAATTTGAACTCAAATAAGGTGACCACACACAAAGGCAATTTATTTTATTCTTCATAATATGCTTTCAGAGACTACATCTCACTCATCAGTGAAACTCCGATCTGTTATTTGCCAATTCAACAAGGAGTAGAAAGTGGGATCGTGGAAAGCTTTTCAGAGTTTCACTAGTGATGCATCTGCAGCCTCCGAAAGGATGTTATGATTAAGAATGAAATAAATTGCCTTTGTGGTGGTAACTTTATTTGAGTTCTATTATGAGTTAATGATAATCTCCACTCTCCAGTAATTATGAAGACTATTGATTTAATTTTATATGTTAATAGTATTTTATATCGGAGTCAGCGAAGTTGAGTGGTTAGGGCTGCTAGACTGTTAAGTTTCATGAAATAATATAAAGAACAAAACTAAGGGAACGGAACACAAAACACTTAAAGAAACAAGGAACACGAACACAACATAGAATACTAAAAATGAGTGGTAAATAAATAAATATATGCTCGTTTAGCAAGATTTGCTAAAATGAAAATAATAATTCATACAAAATTACTTTGAAAAAGCAGATAAAGAGACTTATCTTAAAAGATAACCCTAAGAAAGAGGGCAGCTAATTTTGTTTGTTTGTTTATTCCAGTATGAGCTAGACAAGCAAAAACAGTCTCAATTCTACTTCCTCTGTGGATTTTGAGAAAAATTGAAATTATGTGTGGAAAAGAATATATATATTTTTCTTAGTTACGACAATAATTGCACCTTCGACACTATGCTTGGTATCCATGCATATGCAGGCAGTGCAGAGAGAATATCTCTAGCCAAGTGCATTGCTGGCATTACCGCCTGTTCTCCAGGTCAGACATGCCTCTCTGAAATATTAAATACTTCTGTATCCACCCCATAAATGCCAGGGCTAATGTTACCAGGGGTGGTAAGGGTTGCCAGGGTCGCCTTCCCTTAGATATAGCAATAATCGGAATTTATAAAGCAACCCCCCTCCCCCTTCCGAAGATGAACCAGCTCATGCCAAATTGAAAAGATCTTCCGGATGAGTGTAGCTACTCTAGACTCAAGATTGTTGGTTCGGTGCCAAGCTCTCTTCTCAACGGAGAGACGTATTCTCTTGAAGAATTTATAGTACATGTATTTTCCTCCTCTCTAGAACTCTATCCCGAAGTAAGCTATTTCAAAGAGACAATTCATTTCAGCTCTAACACATATTGGAGATTCGGCTGCCCCCCTTTGTATAAAGAATAGCTTAAATAGTTAATATTTGTAGTACAGAAGTGCTTTGAACGAATTAATAATTAAATACGACAGGGAGATACACTTATGTCACTTTATGGAGAACTAATCGTAAAAGTACTTATTGAAGTGTGAGAAACATAATGAGATAGTTAGAAACTTAATGAGACATTAATTTATTTGTCATTTAAATACTTCTTTTTATTGTCTGTTGATGCTGGACTAAAGGAGCTCTGTTATGAGACCGAGAGTATTCTCCCCAGGAATAAATACACTGCAATGAAAATGACCATTTTCTTCTACTCATTGAAAAATGTGTTCACCACGGCAACCTCGTTTCTTTCGGAAGATATTAAATAATTAAACAAAAATTTGTAAGTTTTTATTTTAAAAAATACACATAAAAATTATGAAGAAAAATTAATTTTTGGTCTTAGGTAACAGTCATCGCACCACTCTCGTCATCGATGTAGGACCTTAATCAAGCAAATAAATAAAATCGTAAAAATATTAAATTATTTACTTTTTGAACTAAGGCTAATCGGGACGGGTTATCTACAGGTTACCACCCTTTTCTAGCCAGGGTGGGACTAAGGATATTATTTAATGAATTCCATCACTAAATAAATTCCTCTTCCCAGGCGGGAATCGAACTCGCCACTCTAGGTTTACCATGTGAGATTAAGGTCAACGCTTTAACTCACATGGCTAACCAGAGCCCCATATATATAATCGTAAGGCGTGTGAAATTTCTACCTACAGTCAACTATATGTTCATATGTTTATAAATGCTATTTAGGTATTTATTCAGGTTACGCTACACCCAGTGGTTGGCGGTTGAAGTTTTATACGCCCCACGATTTGATTTATTTTTCTGATCAATGCCCTAGATTGATGAGGTGTGTGGTGTGGTGAATGGTTCCTACTACCTGCGATTATTTTGTAGCTTTTAGTTCATTTTCTTAGTAATTTTTATCTATATTGTTTTCAATAAAACTTTAACAAATTTGTTATTCATTTTCTGTTCAAGTTTTTAGTTTTAATTTCTCATTCCATTTAGTTCATTTAATGTCTCATTATTACAAGGTTAATTTCCTGACAATGTGTTGCAATCTAAATCTAAACAACAAAAAACGGTAATATAGAAAAAAAATTCACCAGGAACTGTGTTCTTCTTGTGAAGCCCCCCATTTGCTACCCATACCCATTACCCATATTGAAACAAATATGAAATCTGGCGTGTTGTACCGGCGGCCATCATGGATTTGAAACTTCTCATAGTGTACAGTATTCTATTCCTTTCATTTGAAACCCACATTGAGGGAGTTGCGAAGAAAAGATATGTAATCCGACATTTTGTTGGTGGTCAGATTTGGATTTGTTTTCATAGTGTACTCTATTCTACTTGTCAGGACTAGAAATATTTATCTGAGACCCAGCTTCTGATTATAGATGGTAATAAGGTAGTGTGACCTGCCGGGGTTGAGAAAAGATTGTTCCCTTCTTCTGAACTATTGTTCCATTACAAGGGTTGTCAAGGCTAGAGCCTTTTGTGTCTGTACTATTATCCTTCAGTCTAGAAGAATAAAAGCGAGAAGTTTTAGAATGTATAACGGATAATAAAAGGCGCTAAACTGATTATTATTTTGTTACATCGTTCTTTCGTCTTGTGAATATAAATTGAACGGAAAGGGGGTGGAGGGGGTGGTTTGGAATTGGAGGATTGACTGGAAAGAAGATAGTGTGGGGGAGGGGTAGCTGCAAATTGCCACATACTCGCTGGAAGAGCCCGCCAAGGCGGCCTTATTAATCAATTTAAATCTGAGCCTTAGTGAGAAGCGGCGGGAGACATATTGATAGGGGGTGGGGGTGAGATTTACTGGTTTCATATGGTAATCATGGAGGCAGTAGCTAATACTGATGAGGTGTCCCCCAAGGCATATCAATGCACCCATTACTCCTTCATTCAATATATCGCATTATTTACCCTCTCCTCTCCAATATTGTTAACCTCATACACGCCAATATGTATTGACATGTATTATATTGAGTTGACTCACTGCCGCTTTGTTTAACCTATAGTTGACAATTGTGTGTAGATGATATGAGTGATTTATTTTCCCTGTGCCCCTTCAAAGAGATTAGTATTATTATCGGTTTCGTACGATAGGTTTCAGTATAAATATTCTCAATTCACTGCTAGTTACAATATGGAGCCAGAAGGTATACATATACAGTGTGTCCCAAGATCCCGTGCCACACCCTTAAAATCTCCAATTATTTTAATACAAGGCTGAGGCTTGGTGTTCCATAATTGTGACCCCTGAAGAATCCTTTCAGCCCATATTTTACCTCCAAACCTTCTCCAGTACTTCTCCAGCAACCTTTGGAATTTCCAATGGAATGCCCTAATTTTTATGGCGGATTCTCGTGGAAAGTCAAATTCTAAAGCTAGTTTATATCGATGAATTTTTCGATTTGATGCATCCTTTAGCCGTAAAACGCACACACCTTTATTTCGGAAACGGTACATTTTATTGAACAATGCCGCGACATAAAACTTGTAGTGAACCAAATTATCTTTGGAACAACTCTGCGGTGAAAGGGATGGATTCTGAGATTAAAAAAAAAAGTATTCAAAACGAAATAACGCAAAAGTATTCTTGAATGAGTCCCCAAAAATGTTTACTTCATAAAGCATCAGCTTCAACATCACTTATGACACACCAAGTCTGAGCCTTCTATTAAAATAATTCGAGATTTTGAGGGGGGTGGCACGGGAACTTGGGGCACACTATGAAGTCAGCCATGCAGGGGATGCGTAATCTAAGCAGATTTCCCTCCTGAAGTTTTACAATAGGTAAATCTAAATACTAATATAACTTAACACTGCCGTGAATATTAAATGATATATACAAACGGTAATGAGAAATCTTTCAGCCAATTTTAATAACCTTCCAACGGAAAGCGTATGAATTGTAAACTAACCGCTCAGAGCTGAACAGATAGATAGAAATATTCTTCACCGGAAAGAAAAACAATTACTGATATCCCAATATAACATATTTAATTTATTTAAAACTATTTACTATATCTAGTATAGTAATTTATAATGCATCAGAATAATTTTTATATGAAATTTTAGTAGTACAAGGACAAAAGAAGAGTCGGGGATCAACGGAAAGTATTTTCATACGTATATCTCACAAAATAGAATTCAATAAAAAGAATATTTGGTATTTAACCTTGGAATGAAGTGGTTCATGATATAACAGCTTATTATAAATATGACATGAGTAGGAGTGGGGGTTTATTGATGATTAAAAACTGAAAAATGCAAATATCTCGGCTAATATTCAAGATAATGAATAAATGTATATGTTCGAAAATTGAGTACGACCTCAACAGCTGATTCCCCTTAAGGGAAATCTGTTCAGATAAATAATTGCTGTTTTATTTATTTATTATTATTTGGGGGGGGGGTAGTAGACTTCAAAAAAGAAGAAAGTCATTCTAAGATATTGGATCACAATAAGTAACGGAATCAATACGAATATTCACAATATACTTTCTTATAATGGAGGTTAGGGAACCCGGAATTTAAAAAAAATTCTGAAACATTGCGTGCAATAAAGTAGTTCTTCCTTAACACAAAACTATTTTTTTTTTCTTGTGGAACTACGATTTGAAGGGGTAAAATAATCTCTTCAAAAAATATTTGTTTTTATATTTCTGAGCAAATATTGTGAAAACAGTAATACGGTAACAAAAACAGTTTCAAATGGAAGTTTTATGGTTTTTAAATTAATTTAAAACTGTGTAATAGGATTGTTTTTTAAATTTCATATTCTTCAAAGTTTCAGAATTTTTTTGAATTTTCTGGTTCCCTGACCTACCTTGTTCGTTAATTACAAAGTAGAAATTCTATTTCTTTACCACATTTTGACCAATATTAATCTCTGTATTTAATTATCACTAGATAAAATATTTTATATTCTAATTACATAAGTTGAGGTTAGTATGGGTTAAAAATTTATACATCAAGGATGCAATGCTGAATTACACATGGCTGTAGATAAGATTTCCCAGTGCAAGTTTTATCTTATCAATTGGAATTAGTGCATCAATAGCCTGCTGCACATTGTCAATAATATGTTACAATGATGTCAAGAGTTCATTCAAAATAGCTCTCAGACAAGGAAATAAAAGAGATAAGAAAATATCAAAGACATTGTTCTTTGCCTTTCAAAAAGTTAAGTGTTATGTAGAATGTAAACATATTTTTCTCTTTCAATTATTTTCAATTTATTTTGTTGGCATTTAAGCAGATTTTTCTAAAGGCCCTATAATCAGCGTTTGTGGTTGGCTTCGGCTTGATGTCCATGAAATACCTTAAAATGCCTACCAATCCGCCGTAGGAGGTGACGAAAATTATTTCAGTTCTAAACTATATATTTATTTATTGTGGAGCGTTCGCTGCTAGGCGATATTGCTCATAAAAGAACAATGAAAATAAACAAAATGAAAACAGTAACAGCAAAAACTAAACAATACTATTAGAACAGGACAAACTAAGAACGCAACCAAATAACAAAATTTTATACACTTACATAATATTGTAACCTTTGCTAGTGCGTACATTTTAGTCTTAAAATTTAACATTTCTTTTTGGTTTTCTGTTTGCTTTTGGCCAAATGTGTGCTGAGAAACTAAAGTTTTTTACTTCGTAGAGTAACTTTTATCATACACACTTTAAGTAGATTTACCTTAAGGGAAATCAGCTATTAAGTACTCATGACTCGACTTTTTAAAAATTTCCTCATATGTCCATCGATCCTACCCAGGATATGACGGAAATGAGTTCCATTGAATATTATATATATATATATATATATATATATATATATATATATATGTTTTTGTCTGTTAACGCTCTAGTGGTCGCAATTTTTGTTGTGGTTGTTACCAAACTCCATATTTAATTGTTTCATGTAAAAAGGAAGATCAAGTTCGTTAAAGGCTGTAATCGGACCAGCAGAAGGGGGGGGCGTTGAGGGGAATTTTGAAAATTCGAAATATCTCCGTTACTATACGTCGGATCGAAATATTGTATAGAATCAATCTTATTGAAAATAAAATTATCTATAAATATTTTCTGTATCCTGAATATTAACAGAGATATTTGGAGTTTTCTGCTTTCAGTAAACGCCCACTCCTACCAGTGTCATATTAATAATAAGTTGATCCACTTCATCACAAGGTTAAATAAGGAATATTGTTTTCATTGAACTTTTACTTTGTGAGATATATGCAAATACATTTTGTTGACCCACCCCGCTTCTTTTGTTCTTTGATCACTAAAATTTAAGTAATTGAGATTAAAATTATTCTGATTCATTACAAATTACAGCATTAGCTATAGGTTTCAATGAAATTAATGTGTTATATTCAGATATATTTCATTAATGGTTTTTCTTTCCTGTCTAGAATTCAGGTTGGCTGGCCTGTTTGTTTACAATTCAGACACTTTCCATGGGAGAGTTATTAACTTGAAACTTAAATATTTCTCATTACCGTTTGTATTTATTCACTTAATATTTGCGGTGGTGTTACCAATGCGTATATTTATCTATTGCAAACCTTTGCTTGGAAAATCTGCTTAGTTTACGCAGCCGCTGCGTGACGGTTTGTGGTATAAAGAATAAACAGGGTATACTATAGTAGAAGACATGAAATGTATAAGACACCAAGGACTGAACAGTACTCAACAAAACTTCGTTGTGATTAGCATGTGAGATGCATTGTATTCTCTTTGATTATAAGCTAATGATGGTTTTGATCTATTTTTTTTTAACAGCATCATAACAAATTACATTTTTATATAATAAAAAAGATAAATAAATATAAAAGTATAATAAATAGATAAATGTAAATAATTATTTTGATTGAAAACAACTGAAGAAGGAATGAGAAAATAAAATACTGAAAACTTCTGCATGGTATTAGAAGAGGAAGATTTATTTGTATAGGATTTTTTTTAATATCATAAAAAGGTTTATAAATTATTTTTTGACACGTTGCTATGACTATCAAATCTAAGGTAAATTAAAATGAAGTGCATATAAACATTTTGTCAATTTAATTTAATATTATTATTATTTATTAACGTCCACTTTTTGCAACTTAGGCTAATTGAGACGGGTTATCTACAGGTGACCACCCTTTTCTAGCCAGGGTGGGATTTTAGGATGTTATTTAATGAATTTCGTCACTAAATAATTTCCTTTACCCAGGCAAGAATCGAACTCGCCACTCTAGGTTTACCATGTGAGATAAAGGTTAACGCTTTAACTCGCATGGCTAACCTGAGCCCCAATTTTTTAATTTAATAGAAATGTAAAGAAGTCGTGTTGTGGACGCATAAGATTTTTTATTGACAACTTCGTTTTGTTTTCAATATTATGAAGGTTTTCTTTTACTTTAGGTATGTTTCTTTAGAAATTGCATAATAGGTTAAAGCAGTCTTATTTCGTTGTTGTCCGCATTATTTACATATTGCTTTATTCTTTTGTTCAGTTTGTTCCTTTAGAATCTCCGAATGGTAATTGAAAACATTAAAATACTCTGATTAATATTACTTTTTAACTATCTTTCATTTCTTGTTTAAAAATATTTTTGTAAAGTCTTTCCTATGTCTAATGTTGTGATAACCAATAGATTTCATTAAATTGTTGAGGTTTTGTGAAGCTTTATCTTTTCATTAGAAAGCATTTTGCAGTTGTTATCTAATTTAGTAAGGTATGTTTTTTTATCTGTTTAAAACCTCTTTACTTGCTAATTCGGATCTCTTATCTATATTTTAAACAGATATTCATACGTATTCACATATGTAACCTGATTTGATTTTTCTTGTGTTTTTCAGAGTGGAAATAATTTTGATGATCTCTCAAAATCTTTTAAGAAGCACATCCCTTTATATCTACACAATGCACCGCCTAAAGTCCCCAGAGGCTCTTTGGGACGCCGAGAGCCATAACACTGCGATTCCCAAGTTATATCGATATAAGGGGGTGGGATATCGAACTAAATACGTTTCAAATTAAATTTCGATATATCTTCCTTATAATACGTCGAATCGAAAATTTCTATAGAACCAATCTTATTGCAAATCTAATGTAGAATAAAAGTTTTCTTTATTTTGAATATTAACTTAGATATTTTAAATTTTCTGGCCTTCAGTAAACCCAGACTCCTACTCACGCCATATTAACAAAAAGCAGTTACATTATGGCCCATTTTATTCAAATTATAAATTTTCATTGAACTATTAATTTGTGAGATACATTCCAATGCGTTCTCTGGTGACGCCATCAGTAATATTTTACTGATATATTTTTATTCAACAAAAATGTTTTTGATATATACCATAATCGACATGTAATCGTTTAACTCAACACTGATGTTCATAGTCGTTACTGTCTAGAAAGGGGTTTAGAGGGAGAAAACATCTCTCTTATTATGAGTCGTATTGAAAAATGTTATAGATCCAATTTTGCTTAAGTACCGATGCTCTGCATATATATATATATATATATATATATATATATATATATATATATATATATATATATGTCTGTTACCGCTCTAGTGGCCACAATTTTAGTTTAAACGTTACCAAACTCGACATTTAATCGTTTAAGAAGAAGAGATTTAATCGTTAAGAAACGGCCGCCATAGCTCTCGGCGGAAACAGCCGACTCTGGCCGACCACACGCATAATACAAATGCAAATATCTCGGTTAATATTCAAGATAGGGAATACATGTATAGAACAATATTTATAGTAAATTTAATTTGCAATAAGATTTATTCTATACAATTTTTCGATCCGACACATAATAACGGAGATATTTTGAATTTTCAAAAATCCCCCCTACACCCCCCCTCCCCCTGGTCCGATTTCAGCCAATAACGAACTTGATCTTCCCTTTTACATAAAACGATTAAATTTTGAGTTTGGTAAAGATCAAACAAAAATTGCGACCGCTAGAGCGTTAACAGACATATATATATATATATATATATATATATATATATATATATATATATATATAATTTTGAACGGACCTCATTTTCGTCATCTCCTGGGTAGGATCGATGGACATTTGAAGAAATTTTTCGAAACTCGCATCATGAGTACGACCTCAATAGCTGATTTCCCTTAAGGGAAATCTGCTAAAATCGTATGCGTCCACAACACGACTTATTTACACTTCTATTAAATTAAGAGGGGCGGATTAGAGTGGAGGAATTTGGAATATTCTTAATAACTCCGTTCTTATGCGTCGGATCGAAGAATTGTGTAGAACCAATCTTATTTAAAATGTAATGTTCTATAAATGTTGTTACGTACGTATTTTTACTATCTTGATTATTAACCGAGATATTGGCATTTTACAGTTTTCGGCCTTCAGCAGCAAATCCCCCCCCCTTCTGCTCATGGCATATTACCAAAAAGCTGTTATATTGTGAAGCACATTATCTGAAGTATAAATAGCAAATATAGTTCTCATTGAACTTTTACTTTTTGGAATAATTGCAAATACGTGGCACACGTGGGGAAATCTACTTAATTTACGCACCCTTTGCGTGAAGGACTTTATTTTCAGCCGTCAGTAAGTCCCCCCCACTCCAACTCCTCGAATGTTTACTCAGATATAGAAAACACATGGTGAGATGACATCGATTGCGTTTCACGTCAACAGGTGGGAAATCTGCTTAATTTACGCAGCCCCTGCGTGACGTACTTTTGCTGCAATGCTGACGAGCTCCCAGAATCAGTGAGCTAGCCTCCAAAGGACCCTTCTCCCAAAGGACTAATGAATTAGCCGACAGTCCTTGGGGTAGGCCCAGGAGGCTATTAGTGCTGAACTACAGGACAATTAGCACAGCCGATAGCAGTGCTGATAGTGGATAGCTCCCAGTGGGTTACCTTAGTCATTCCTGTGCTAGCTGTCACTAGCCTATAGTGGATTGCCGCTGTTGACACTTCCTTTGATTTAGTGCTATACCGCTGTGCTATTTGGTCACTTGAGGATCAATGGGCTCGTTTACATATGACGGCGACTAGAAGTAAGCTGATCCAGTAAAGACTTATATTTATAAAGTCTTACACGCAGGGGCTGTATAAGCTAGGCAGATTTCCCTCCAGCTGGAATGACACGCTAGCAATACTATTTCACCGTCTATTCTCTATTTCTAAGTTTAAAAAGTCCGTCACGCAGGTGCTGCGTAAACTAAGCAGATTTCCCGCGTGAAGTTTTACAATAGAGAAATACCAAAAGAAAAATCATGCGTAGAAGAAGGGCATGCGAAGAAAACTAAGCGAAAGAAAAACGTACAAGCATGCAAAATAAAAACCAGTACCTCATATACACGGGATATACACATACATACCGGGCTGTGATGTAGGATAGGATAAGGATTTTGGGTGAGGATTGCCTTTTTTCTGTAATATATTTATTATCATTTTAAGGCGGTTTGTAGATAGGAGTCCGGGTGCTGGTTGTCTGAGGAGACATGCTGAAGATGATCTGCGCAGGGTCACAGTCGATACTGATAGCTAGGGTAAATCGAAAGATAGTCGGAGAGTAGGCTAAAAGGAGAAAGGGTTAGTAGAGAGAGATAGATGTGTTATTGTTCAAATGTCAGTGTGAGTGTTGTGATTTAGAAAACTGTGTGTGACTGAGCTACTGGCAGGGTCTCTTATATATACACTTCAGCCAGGAATGGAAGAGACCTGCTGGCTCCCCCCACCAAGCCGCCAGTTTCCGTGAAAAGACTACTGTACTACCTGGATCACAAACGTCGTCACTTCATCTTAGCCGCCTACTGTACAATATTAGTGAGTTGACCTTAGCTTTTCTTGCCCGGCGACATATATTCCTCATGAATTACTACAGTAAATAATAAAATTCAACCTGAATCATCTTATTGGCAATTATTATTAATATTGTGCTAATTTTTAACCCACAAAAAGTGTGGCAATAAAAAAAATGTATATACTTTTTATCACTTTACAAAGCCGAATTATAAAAAATACGGTTTTGTAAATCTAACGATATTCTTCACATTTCACTATTATTGTAATTCCTATTTATTTTATAGTTTTACAATTTTTTATACAAGACATTTATCATTCACAATAATTCATTAAAGAATTAAAATAAATAACGTTAAAGAATTACAGATGAAATGATTGTAATTAAATAAGGTAACGTTAAATAATGATACCACCGTATAAAAAATAAATAAAAAAAATGATTTATTAATATTAAAATTAAATTTGTTTTGTGCTTATAATATTATTCTGATTCACTACTGCTAAGCTGCAAATCATCTTCCGACTCGCTCCCATCAATGGCGATTATCATGCTGTCCACAAAATTTTCCATTGTCCATCTTTTAGCCAATATTCCTCTTCTAAATTGTGGACGTGCCGACAATAACCAGCCCAGTCATCAGCTGTTATTGATCGTAATCCTAAAGGATATGAATAATTAACGGACTTTAACGCCGATATGTCGTAAAATAGTAAAAAGTGTTATTGTGTAAAATTTATTTCTTACCTTCATTAGCAGGTTAATGAGTTCCGGGCATGAATGTTTTCAGGTCTGGATTACACGCCCCCTTCCCTTGCTCCTTCGGCCACGCCCCTTCTCCCACCCTCCTGCCACAAGGCTCTTCAATTTTTGGCTGTACTATACCTGTAGAAGGGCCGAGCCAAGGAAAGGTCCAGAACTTCCTGGAAGGCCTTAATTAGATTCTGCCCGTTCCACTAGTCTTTGTTCCTCCTTTCACGTGGCTCTCTCTTTGTGTATTCGCCCACTCATTCGATTCTCGCAACAATATATATATATATATATATATATATATATATATATATATAGAGAGAGAGAGAGAGAGAGAGAGAGAGAGAGAGAGAGAACTGACCTCATTTTCGTCGTCTCCTGGGTAGGGTCGATGGACATTTGAAGAAATTTTTCGAAACTCGCGTCATGAGTACGACCCCAATAGCTGATTTCCCTTAAGGGAAATCTGCTAAAAATGTTTTAGAGCTGTAAAAATTGTTCATATTTAGAGTTGTATTAAGATTGTTAATGAAACTAATTTATTGTAAATAATTATTTAAATTGAGGAGGTCTATGTAAAATGGGCGTATAGCGGTATAAGCCCTTTTTGCGGAGATGGCATTTTTAGATTCCTTGTGGTCTCTTTTATATCCGTACGAAATTGCGTGTTTATATCTCTTAGATTCACCTTTTACCGCTTGCTTGAATGAGCTTCTTTCTCAAGACCGCAAAAACAATAAGAATAAACGATATTCAGATGAATCGTATACATCAACAAAAGGTAGGATGGATACTAAGAACTTAGGACCTCGACATTGAACTGTTGTAAACAAACCTGTTGAATTAACGTTACTGTAAATGAGCACGAGAATTTGTTTTATCATTTTTATGGTTGTGATAAAGTACACCAAGACTCACTTCTTGCGGGATACCTTATAGCTTTCACTCCCTGTGTACCAGTACAAAAACACAGAGACATACTGTGCAACTATTCAGTAAAATGTAGTGGAACTCCTATTAATGTTTGTTTTAAATGTTTACTCAGCCTTTACCAAATCTCTGGAAAACTTCATTCAGGGAAGAGTACTTTCTGGTAGTAATTTCACTGAGAAAAGAGGATCCCATACTGTAACGTTTCTTATACAGTACTATTTTATTAAAAAAGTAACTTTCAACATATAGCTGTAAATGTATTTTTATTTTAGTTCTTATTCAATACTATCAGATCTTACTTGGCAATGTCTATGCAAGAAGGGCGTATGTAAGGTTATATTCAAAAGGAGTTTATTTAATATTTTTTATTAGATTTCTGCATAGATTAGATCACCAAAAATTGAATATAATTTCATTACTTGAAGTTCAAGTTGAACAAGTTTTAGGTTAAACGATATATACAAGTGAAATTTTGCACTCACAATATCTCAATACCAGGTTTTCAGTTATCAGACTTTTTTACATAGACCTCCTCAATTGATGAATTTTATACTATGTATTCTTATAATATTATCTATTTTTTTAAGGAATGTATTACAATAGTATATTTCGTACCAAGGGCCGAAAGTGGGCGTTTGCCGGCCCGAGATATTTTTTGACCGAGACGTAGTCGAGGTCATGAAAAGTTCGAGGGCCGGCAAAAGCACTTTGGCCCGAGGCACGAACGCTATTTTTCACCATACTACAATAAATATTAATACGATATAACATTAATCAAAAACAAGATTTTCTTTTGGTTAAGTGTACCTCTTTGTTAGAAGGTTATCTTGTGGTTATGGGGACATGATGAATGTTTAATGTATGGTTTGTTTTACGTTATGTTATTATGTAAGTTAATAAAGAGAGATGAACATATGTGTGTTTCATTTAATACAACTGATATATGTCAAAATGCTAAAAAAAGTTAGTTCGTTTATTTTTGATTTATAGAAATGTTAAAAGTACAATTTTGTTGTTTGAAAACATAATACCCTTTGAAGATTCTATTACTTGTTTTTTGTTTGACACATTCACACTTTTACTCGTAGTTTTTGGCTGATAACCAACCGATTGCCGTTTCAAAAAAGCAATACTTTTTGGAAATTGGGTAAGTTGAATATTTTCTTTTACTTTTAAACAACTTTTTATCATGGAGTACTTATTCCATAAAGTACTGGGTTTGTTTTGCTTTGATAGGACCGAGAGATATACGAGTAAAGCTTCATCATTCACATCTTCAGGTTTTACATTTTCCATTTTTAACCAGTTCAAAAACTTTGTATACTCTTCGTCATACCTATCTTTTGATTTTGCTGGTAACAAATTTGCCATGATTTCTTTTGCTCTTCTATTTATAGATTCTGATATATTATTAGCCATAATTACTAAATAACTAAACAATAATACGAGCAAAACAAACTAATATAATGTATATAATGAAATGAATGAATTAAAATAATAAACAGCTGATTTTGCGGCCCTAGGGCGAAATATTCATTTTCGGCCCTAGGGCGGCGAAGTGTAGCTTTCGGACCGCAAATTAGGTGTGTAAAACAGGTGATTACATCGTAGTATGGTGAAAAAGTATAAATGTAATTCAATAATTTGTAAAGAATTTAATTGACATAATATTAGAAAATTGTTTCTAGAAAAACAAAACAAAAAAAAATGGCCTATCCTATTATGATAAGATAACAGTTAATGGAAATAAACACATTTCATTTCAAAAACAAGAAAGTGGTGAGGAATAACTCTTAATATTTGAATTGCAAGACAAAAACAACAGATGTAGAGCATCAATAGCTTTACAAGACAGATTCTGTAGAAATTTTCGATCCGAATCACGATAACGGAGGTATATATATATATATATATATATATATATATATATATATATATATGAACGGATGGTATTGTATGAATATGATAGGTTATATCTCCTGATGAGGCCTCGAGAGAGGTAAAACATTTAGAGAGAATAAATTACACTCACTTAGAACAGATGTGTGATTGTATATCTACAAAATGGCCTTCTGGTGAGCTATTTATATTTGGATGAGATAGCCTCATAACATTAATACAATGATTTACTCCATGTAAATAATGCCAAATGAATGTTGGATGGTAGGAACTACTCGGAAATACTTGAAATTAATATTGACGAAGAAACAATCAAGAATTGCATGGATATTAGACTAATAATCAAGAAATACAAAACGCTGGACGAATATAATTTCTCAACAATTGCAAGGGGGGAATAAGCAGGGTTGCTATTTTTGTTTTGAAACGTCTCTACGGTCATGAAGATTCCCCCCCCCCCCTCCAAAAAAATGGTAAACTAAATGTAAGTTCTTATTTATATTCAGTTATCGAACCTAGTAAATATTCTCTTTTTATTTTAATATCATAAAACCAAATTATGGTTAAAAATCTGCAAATATGAACGTTAGGAGAAGATTTGAAATGTCTAGCTGGTCGGGGTGTTTTTTTAATATTTTTTATAAAAGTTTCCTTTCAGAAAAAGAAAGAAAATAAATTAGGAAGGAGTATTTTAAAAGAAAAGAGAGAATATCTCGTCGAAAAGAGACTAGAAAAGTGATGATGTGCACCTTGAGTGATGAGAGGGGTGGGGGGGGGGACTGCAGTCCTTAGAAAGCACTTCACCTTGCAACTCTTATGACTTATACTAAAATAAAATAATATAAAATCTAAGTCCGCAGTCTTTTTTTCACTCTTTAACAATACAGTTTAGATATAAATGGGGTTACTTTTCACCCGAAAAGCATTTCGCGCAAATGCTGCGTGAATAAAACAGATTCATCAAGACGCTAAAGCACGCACACGTGACTTCTGCATTTGTCACTCGACAAAAACCTATGGATTAAAATTCAGCTGGTGCTGAGCCATTAAAAGTTTTGAAAATAAAAAAAACATGGAAGAAACGGGACTTTATGGATACCCGCAAAACTACAATTGAAAGTACAAAAATACAAAGAGCGAAATTATCTCTTTTTGATTCTTTTTTTATTAATGAGCTCAGGTTTTACACGTATGAAAAGTTTAATGTAATTGATGAATAATAAAATAATAAATTACATAATACGAAGAGCGTTCAAAAAGTTTTGCAAGCAAGCTAAAAAGAAAATAAACACAATTCTACCTATTTTTTACAGCCTAATCCTCTCAACATACTGATTCCACAGGGAAAACAACTTTCTTCTTGGTCGTTCTTCTGGCCGCAGGTTCAGGCTATCAAATCATGACCTTTTTAAGAACCTCTTTAAAGTTTGGGACAAGAAAAAAATCACTGGGGGCTAGATCTGGGCTATAGGGTGTGTGGTCGAGCTGTTCAAAGCTACAGTCACGGCAGCCTGTGCAAGCAGATTAGCCATGTGAGTTAATGCGTTGAATTAAATCTCGCATGGTAAACCTAGAGTGGTGAGTTCAATTCCCGTTTGGGAATGGAATTTATTTAGTGACGGAATTCATTAAATAATATCCTTAGTCCCACCCTGGCTAGAAAAGGGTGGCATCCTGTAGATAAGCCGTCCTGGGGTTAGCAGGGGTTACGTAGCTAAAGCAGATTTATTTAGATCCCCATTAAAATACAAGCTTAAAGTGAAAATAATACGTACAGTAGTTTCCTTTAAATTGCAACTCATTAATTAGGAAATAACTAATATCGTCATGCAAAGGAAAGGGAAAAGAACGTTTTAAAAATGAACGGTTAAGTAACGCGTTGAGTATTGAGCAAGTAAAAATTAATGTTCGTTCATTACGTCGAAAGCAATGCGCCGCAATGAAGATTAAATAAGGTGGGTGAGATAAATTGGTTCGTTAATAGCAGTAATGGGGCCAGTAAGAGTGGGGATGTACTAAGACTAAAAATAAAAAATACAGTTATCTCAATTAACATTCGCGGTTAAAAAAAACATAGAAAACCAATTGCAGAAAATTAAATTTGCTACATTTGAGGAAATGTTCGAAAATCTCGTCATAAGTAAAACATCAATAGCTGATTTCCCATGAGCTGTTAAAATTTATAACTCCTAAATCCGTATTAGAGAAATACACGCGCTTGAGCTTCATGAGTTTAACCTCTATAGGAAATCAGTGATATTCGCTACCACATAACTGATAACAGGCAGATATATACAATTTTGAATCATGTACTAGGAATATCGTTGGGCTAATGAGGAATTTTTTTTTTTCCTCCTAACCGGCTCTGTGTTTCATATGAAGGATTTTATCAATGTCATACACCATATAAATCAGTTTTTGACTTTTTGAACAAATGGTAAAGCTTAAGCAGAGAAAATATTGATTTTAGACATGGTTTCAAAAACTCATATTTAAAAGGTGACTTGTCGAAAAAACATTATAAGGAACTGAGACAAATCAAAGAAATTACTAAGTAGACCTATATACTACAAGTTAAAAAACCCGAAAAGAGGAGGTTGTTCTTGCCCGTGTCCGAATCGGACATACAAAATTAACACATAGTTATTTATTGAAAGGCTTATTCCCACCAACCTGCAATTGTTGTAATGCCCATTTTACAGTCTTACATCTTCTCCTTAATTGTATAAAATACGATCTTCCAAGAAGAACTTACGAGAACTATTTAGAAACGATGAAGAAGACATAAAAAGGCTTTTTGCATTTTTATTAAAGCTTCCAAGAAATATAAATTCATCTACCCCTAATGACAATAGTATTTGCAGTATATTGTAATAAAAATAATAGATTTGAGTTATTCAGTGTTAAGTTATTGTAAAAATATTTAAGTGATAAAAAACGTTAAATATATGAAATATTTTATAGCTACCGATTCAGATATGGAAATGATCTTTTAGATAATATCTGGTTCAAGTTATTTTAGTTATAATATAAGTCTTAGTTTTTGAGATCCATGATATTGAATGTGTGAGGGAGGATCTCGGCTCACGTAGTGATGTGCACTTGAGTATTTTTTTTCGAAGTTGTGCCTTGGGAGTCCCAGCTCTGTTTCAAGGCCCACGTCATGCTCTCTCTTTCTCCCTCTAACTTTCTCCCTCTCTCACCCCCTCTCTCTAACTTTCTCCCCCCCCCCCCTCTCTCTATCTCCCTCACTCTTACACTCTCCTTCTCCTTTTTACAGCTCTTCCTATCTCTGTCAGTCCCCCGCGCCCCCTCCCTTAGAGCAGACTGTTCCACTAACTCTCACGCCTTAGCACACTAACCCCAGCTCACTCCATCACGACACGAGAGCTCTTCCATCTACCCCTGTAACGGCCGGCTAAGGGGAGTCCAAAAATAAAAGGTGCTCCCCAAAAACATATCAAGACTCTAAAGTGGAACGTGTTTCCCCCGCCAAGTACTACTCGCCCTAAGTACTCGTTTCTTCCTAAATAACAAACGTATGGCAGAAGGAGAAAAAAAAGAAGGAATTCTTAACATTTCCCAGAAGGTTTTATATCCTTCTCCTTACAGAAAGAAGGAGACTATCTTTTCAGTGATATATTGTCTCAGTTAAATAGTTGAGTTTATCCTCATTTCGTTTTAAGTAATAAAGACTTCACTATAGGGCCCCGAGCATACTAAACAGATTTCCTGTTTGCTACAGTAACTCTCAAATGACGTAATTTCTTTTTTCATTCTTTATTTCAATTGTAGTACGAATCCTTCTAAAATAATACTTGGAATTTAGTTTCAAACAAAATTGGCATGAAACCTGAAAATTCCTTCATATTCAGGTGGTATTACAGAACAACAGAGCTATTGCTTTATTCAATTTGCACAGTGCGCACCATTGAAACGAATAAAGTTCAACCGCACAAACACTTATAAAAATGGGAACGCAATCGCCAGACTTCAACTCGGAACCTGTAGCAAATGGGAGTAGTGCTCTTAATTGTAGGGAATAACTGAATATATAACGATTTTACATTTTTAATGTCTAGGTCAATAAATATGAGGAAAATGTAGTCAATGCGTGTCCAAAATCTTTAGTTTGCGATTAGCACTTCCAATGACAATGAACAACCACATTCACTCCGTGTGACCACAATACTAATATCATTTTCCCCCAAGACTTTACTCTGAATTAAATGTCCAATATGATAAAACAGAAAATCTTAGGCTTTAAAGATTAATCAAATACACTTTTTTGTGGCTCTTCATAAAGTTTAGCTAAAAATTTAAAAATGCCAATTAGTCCAACCTCAAAAAATAACACGACTGAACCATCAACAAATAAACGCACTAACTATATAATCTTTAACAACACATTTTAACAACAGAATGTTTTACAATAGAATAATTAATAAAAAAGAAGTTTATCATAAAATAAATAGCTCACTCCAGCATGGGAGTTAACCCCTTTCCCAAAAGATGCCTTCGGCATTGCCAAGCGATGAAGCGGTCCAGTTCGATT
This sequence comes from Riptortus pedestris, assembly GCA_019009955.1. Lineage (NCBI taxonomy): Eukaryota > Metazoa > Arthropoda > Insecta > Hemiptera > Alydidae > Riptortus > Riptortus pedestris. The sequence goes on from CM032228.1 coordinate 51,234,442, forward strand.
ACTGATTTTTAACTATATATGTATTATTCTGATTTAAAAAAAAAAAAAATCGGAGGGGCTTATCTCGCTGGGAGTGAGAGGTGCCTGAAATTCTAAAAAATTTCAAAGCTAAAATAGACACACAGGTTTCAGCCACACAGCTTTAAAAAAAATCCATCAGAGGGGGTGTATGGACATAAGGAATGCATTTGTATCTGTTTGGACATTCAGATTCTTCTTCTCTTCTTTCTCCAGGTTAATTTCCATACACTTCACTATGTCCATCAAATAACTTCTGTCTTCACATTGATGGTCGTTGTAACCTCTGCAGTGGGAAAAAAGCTCTGATCTCATACGCTCCTATGCCTTAATACATCTACAGCTGGCTTAACACATCCCACAACCGAGTTTGTATAGCCTGGATCTCTCTCCAAGTGCTGTTACATTTGTTAACGTACTGAAAGAATGATGTCAGATAAGAAAAAAACGCCTTGTTTTTCACTGTTATTTATTCGTTGCGACAGAGCGCTTTCAGAGCATACGCTCCATCATCAGTGCCCCCTTCACAAAGATGTGACTGGGACCAAGGATTCCCTATGACTCCTACCTGAGATAATAATTCCTTCACCAACCAGCACCTCAAAAATGGGTGATAAAATTATGTTCCCCCATTATGTGCAATGTCTTACGTTTTCTGTCTAGGATCTCACAGAGGCGTCTTGCATTTGGCGAAGTTTCCCAGGAATTAACTACACCCCCTCACCCCTACAAGTCTCATTTCACTTTCTTTATTAATCAGCATTGATATATGTTCTTGATAAACACGGTACTGTACCTGTCCCGTTTCTCTAAGTGAGAGCAATGCCATATTTAAATTCAATGTCAATATTATATTTAACCATTCTTTGTTGACCTTCCGTCATCGATGGTTTTGTAAATATAATTTCTTATTATAATTCTTCTCATTCATTCGAATAGATGACAGTCTGTCAATGTGATAAACGAACCGGGTTTCTTTTCCTCTGAGATATTTTATAGAGTTTTTGTTTATTGTAACGTCGGAACATGTAGGCATTCTATAAATTGTAAATGTAATCCTTTTTTCATTTTTATAACGGATTGCATCAAAGAAGATTATTACACCACATCCTTCTTAATCGATAGTATATTTTATATAATGATGCTTTCGATTTAAGTAAGTATGAATCTCTTGCGATTCTTCTTTTGAACAGTGTATCATCTACGAAGCTTGTTCAGAATGCAGTTTTGTCCCTAAAGGACTATTGTCCAAATATTAACCATTTATTATCGTTCACAAATATAGTTTTCGGAGAAAAAATATAATAAAATTCTGTTCAAGCGTTCTGCTCAAATATAATAGAATTCTGTATTTGGTAAGTAATTAGTAGAGTTGGACAAAGTTGTAATTGCAATTACAAGTTAGAATTTATAACTACATTAGTTGAAATATGGTTACAATTACAACTACTAATGTAATTAGTAATTGATAATGAGCAACTACATTTTTCAACTAAAGTAATTGTAATTGAAATTTCACAACAACAGTTAGTAGCTGAGAAAATTAGTAGTTCCAAAAACAACTACAATTAGTTATTGTAACTGTAGTTGTAGTTGCAACTACAGTTACTTGGGTAGTTACTTTAATTAACTGTGTAAAACACTGACTAAAGTAGTTGAGGCTGTTAAGAAATAACTACATGCAATGCCTTTATATTCAAAAGTTTATTATATTACATATGATAAGATTATTATAATAACTGAAAATAATTTTAATGCAAATAAATGAAAACTGACGAAAATAATACGGAAATTTCTTTTTTTATATTTTCCCCAGTCGAATGAAATTAAATAATACTTTTAAACTTTGAAATTTAAGCATATTAGCAATAAAATTAATCTTAGCTTTAACTCAGAATTTTTGTCAGACAGGCTATTTGATTTTGGAGCATTTGTCATCGCGGCAAAAAAAAAAAAAATCGCTCTTTTGCTCTGCTCAAAAAAATAAGGAGTTCTAATCCTCACATCACTTTTACTGTCACTCATTGTAATTTGTTTCAAAAATCTTTTCGACGCGACGGATATAGACCCCTTTTACTCATTAGTTTTTTTTTACAAAGTAATTAAGGATATATGGTAAGATGAGGTCAAAAGTGTGTTATACCAACTCGTGTGAAATCTGCTTAGGTTACGCAGCCCCTGCGTGACAGACTTTTTCTTATTCATGAAAACTTTTCAGCTATGCCAATATGAACCATTCTGGGTGGAACACTTCACTAAACAGCCGTACATACTGTTATGGGCATATAACCTAGCCGAAGTCGGTAGTAAAAACAAAGATGGAAGGGAGGTAAACGTCTTGTACATATCGACTGGAGTATGATTGGAGAAGGAAAGAGAAACGTAGCTAAAGGAGTTGATTAAAGTGCGGCGAAAGAAGAGGGAAGTGTTTTGGGAGTGTTTCTGACACGGCAATCTGAACCAGGGCTGGCCAGACAAAGGCACTCCATCTCCCGGCCACAATTGGAAGGCTCCCGCTCAGTCATGTGCCCTCGATTCTCCCCAATCGAATAGACTTTCTTATACTTATCGATTGTTGGTCTATCGCAAACTTTACCCTTACTTCCTTAGCTGGGCAAAGCCGACGGATAAATTCGGTCGTCAGTGGATTCCCGTAAGCTTCTCCTTTATATCTTTAGTACAAGGAGCAACACATTACTACAAAAAAAATGTCCAATACGCGGAGGCTGCGTTAACTAAGAAAACTTCTCACGTGCGACAAGTATTTGCATCTATCTCAAAACGTTAAAGTTCGATGACAAGAACATTTAGCACTTAAGCTTCAAATAAAGTGCTTCATGATATAACAGCTTATTGTTAATGTGACATGAGAAGGAATGGTGGTTTACAGAAGGCAAAAACTAAAAAAAAAGTGTAAATAACTCGTTATATACCTATATATATATATATATATATATATATATATATATATATATATATATATATATATATATGGTACTTGTGTATTATATCCACCACATTTTAGTTCCACGCTAGAGTGCGCTACTGTTTTAAGTAGTACGATTCATTGCCCGCAAGGGAGGTTATACTTACCTTATAACCTTCTACGGAATTATAATGATAAATAAAAGAAAACACAATTTTTAAAAATTAAACATTTTATTCACATTTAGGCGGGTAATGTGTGGAAATACAATTTAAAATGCACTGAAATGTGTCTCCATTTCCTTTCCCATGGTGCTGTCGCCATATGAATTCTACCAAATATGATTCAATGCATTACAAAATGCAATTTTACTTCCTTCGAACCAAGTGCCAATACGAACGCCGACTTGCTCACCACACTTTCTTACATTACGCTTCCAAAAAGGACTTTTTTTTCACTATAAAGTTTCATACAATGTGATTTAGAACACTTTCTTCTGATAGCCAAAATATTCCTCTCCTGTAAATATTTAACAGCGTCTTCTTCAGTCGTTGGCAAATCCCAAGGAGGCATTTTTAAAGGACTAAGAAACAATAAACAGCAAACGCAAATAAACAGCGAACTAATACAAAAGATAACCTCATTAGCCTGGGAGAGCTAGCGTCGTACTTCAGTAGCGCATTCTAGCGTGGAACTAGTGGAACTAAAATGTGGTGGATATAATACACAAGTACCATATATATATATATATATATATATATATATATATATATATATATATATATACACACAATTTTGAACGGTCCTCATTTTCGTCATACTCTAGATTGGATCGATGGACATTTGACGAAATTTGAGCTAACCTCGATAGCTGATTTCCTTTAAGGGAAGTCTGCTAATACGAAAATTACTAAGCTCATGTAGAACAGTGCAATGGAATAATTCATAAGTGAATTGCTATCTACTGAGCACAAATAAAAAAGTCAAGGTGGGCGTACAATATAAATCCTGGCTGAAGAAATGACGAAAGATACAAACTTTAGTTATCATGTGGTTAAGAAATAAAGGTCATATTTAATGGAGCCAATCTATTGGATCGTTATGTGAACCTTCTGAGCTTACTGCCTCATAACTTCCGCAACCGCATGTTGTGTAAATTCAGCATTGTTTGGTTTTAATTATTGTAACGACTTATTCCAAAAAATCAAACAATCGGAATGTTCTAATGATTCACTTTTCTGGGGAAAATAAATAACCCTGATGTATGTTACTTAAGCATGACTTGATTTTAATTACACAAGTGACATTGGGTGAGATTCCTTCTCACTCACCCTAATCGAATATAGAACGAGGATATAAGACTAAAAATACAACGCCATAATAAGCTATTCTCAAATAAAATTTAATGACTACTTATCAATAAGTTTATTCATAGAACTCTCCTTAAAGTATCATTGTGAAGGAAAAAGAGCAAAACTAATTAAATATTTCTAATCACCCTTACAATCTACTTCGTTTGTATAAATATTAATGCAGCCTAAAGACCAATCCGTAGTTCCTAAAATGCAAATGTTTAAATAAATTCAATTTGGCACGATTATGAACGCAACATTTAGTTCTCTGCTCGAGATAATCACTTATGAGCCTATCTTGTTTACAGATTATTTTTTGACATGAATGTATATTATTACTCTTACTCTCTTACTTATTGCGTAAGTTACTCTAAATAAGGAAATAACACATCTTCTTTTAAGATATACTATTTTAGGTTCACCTTACATCCCTTACTCCTGTTCTTTCATACAATTTTAAGATACCTTATGATTAAGGCCTTGTAACTTTATAATTTATTGTTCAGAGACGCCTATTTGCCCAGTTTGTCTGAAAATGGATTGAATAATATATTTCATTGTTAGATATAATTTTTTTTTATATCCCACAAATTTAAATTGTAGCAAATAATTGGGATGACATTTGAGTCCATTTTTCTTTAGATATAAATGTTTATGATGTCAATGTGTTACCAGAGGAACTATTTAATTATTGACCACATTTAAAAGTATTCTATGTATTGAAATGAAAGTACTTCAGCTTGCCGATGTTTCGGTGCAATTTATTACCTTTGTCAAGGTGAACTGAATGGAGTACAAGATCTGAATACTGCAATTAAGAAATGCCCATTTAGCAGATTGCTTCCTTAAGAGAAATCAGCTATTGAGGTCGTACTCGTAACGCGATTTTCGAAATTTTTCTTCAAATGTTCATCGATCCTACCTAGGAAAGGACGAAAATGAGGTCCGTTCAAAACTGTATATATATATATATATATATATATATATATATATATATATAAAATTGTAACCTCTGTCTTTACATTGATATTTTTCGCGAAATTTCCACCATAACTACATTTTGTTTCTTTCGTGTCTGTTTGTTTGTTTGTTTATTTGTTTGTTACCTTTTCACGCATAAACGGCTGAGCCGAATTTTATGAAACTTGGTATGTATATTACTACTAGCCCAACTTAGACTTTAGGCTATATTAATATATGCACTTTTGCCGTATACGGAAGTATGAATGTTATACGCTAAAAACTATAAAAGACTCAACCGAACTAAACCAAACTCGCTATGTAAATTAGTACTAACGATTTCCTTAAAATAAGCCATACTAACATTTCTAGGGACGGGCAAGAGTGGGGGTTATAAGGGAGGCCTGAAATTAAAAATAGCGATATTTCGTTTCCTATGGCTTTTTCAGCAAATATGCACATAACAAAAGTTGTTTATTTTGTTATTTAAAGTAACTTTTGTTATATGCACTTTTGCCGTATACGGTAGCATAAATAAGGCATACGCTATAAAATATAGCGGGAGTCCACAATTTTATTTGGGACAAAAGACTCAACCGAACTAAATAAAACACTCAGTATGTGTATTAGCACTAACGCCTTCCTTATAATAAGCCATACTAACATTTCTAGGGACGGGCAGGAGTGGGGGTTATATGGGAGGCCTGAAATTAATAATAATGATTTCCTATAGGGGTTTCGGCAAATATGCACATAACAAAAGTTGTTTATTTTGTTATTTTTGCTCACCACTTCTTTTCAATATGAACTACCAGTTACCTCACCTGAAAAAATTAATTCAAATGTATGCCAATATTTTCTCCTTAATAATTCAAATCTTTGCATAAAGCGCAGGAGGCGGGAAATACGACAATATGCAGGACAGTGAAGTCTTACATAAAAAAATAATTTTATTATTAACAAATGCCAACAACGGGCGTTAACCCTAAACACTGGAACGGGTAAATGTCAAAATATTGTGCGAAGTGAAGCCTTGCCAAAAATATACCATCACCATTCAGCCTCAAGTGAATTCCCGAGCGAAGCCGGGTATCTGAGATATTATATATATATATATATATATATATATATATATATATATATATATATATATATGTATATATATATTTGTCTGTTACCGCTCTAGCGGTCGCAATTATTGTTTAATCGTTACGAGACTCGATATTTAGACGTTTTATATAAAAAGAAAGATCAAGTTTGTTAACGGCTGAAATCAGGCCAGTCGGAGGGGGAGTTTAAAGGGAAGGATTATCGAAATATCTCCGTTACTATACGTCGGATCGAAAAATTGTATAGAACCAATCTTAGTACGAATTAAATGTATTATAATTATTGATATTTACATTTATTCTCTATCTTGAATATTAACCGAGATATTTGCATTTTTCAGTTTTCAGCCTTCAGTAAACCGCCACTTCTACTCATGTTACATAAACATTACTCTATTATTCAATACACCACATTATTCGAAGCTGAAATATCATATATTGTATTCAAGATATCTTTATTATACTAGATACATGCAAATATGTCCTGGTGACTCCCCCCCCCCCCAAGGTGTTGAATTACTAAAATTTGATTGATTGAGGTAACAATTATTCTGACACATAAGGATAGCTTCAACAGCGGTCAACACCAAGGATATTTATACTATGTAATTTCTGCCAAACACGGAGTAAAAAGAATTTGAGGGGTGTTTATTTATTTAGAGGGCTCATTTTCCGGATGAAACTATTATTTAGCTGCATATATTTTAAATGTTCAAACCAGGATTTACCTTAATCGTAGGTAAAGACTCTCACGCTGGTTTGCAGGTGTTTCCTGCTTCTTCGACGAGCAGAATTAGTCTTAAGCCTTGTCAGAAACACCTGTTTTTCTAAATCGGGAGTACCCATTAAAGTCAATTTCCTCTTAATTATAGTGTCATTAAGGAAGGAAAATCTGCTTGTATATCTGGTATTGGATGTTGCCCAGTTATTGCAGATAGAGATAATGAAAATGCTGTAGTGAGAAACTCGGTTTCGTTTTGGGAGAGTATTAAAAAGTTTATTGGTCGTGGATCTCCATACTAGAGGGAGAGACCGAAACGGACTCATCAGTCAAGTTATCTCTGTCCGCCCATCTCTATATTTATTTTCATTCCATTTTCTCTGCTTCATATCAGATCGTATTTTCCCACTGGAAAATATAAACAGTCCAAGGATTTTTTTTTCACCAATTTTTTTTTTTATTATTTATAAATCGTTTGAAGAATTCATCCCGTTTGTATTTTTCCATTGTCGGTCATCTTGATAGAGCAGGATTCGAAAGATTTAACAAAACAAGGACTCTGGTCTAAAGGCTAACTGGATTCTGGTTTTTCAAAACGATTTTCCTGAAATACATCAAAGTAGATTAGAGAAAATAAAAGGCAGAGTAACGGTGATCTCTTTCATATCTCTTATTTTTTTCCTTCCTCCTCCGGGAGTAGAAAAGAAATGTCAGAGGAAACCATCTTTGCTGAGATATCAGCCCTTTGATAGAGAATGAAAAGGATAGAGCTTAAGAAATATTTCTTTTTTATCGCTCCGTCAACTCGTATCTTTTTGAATGGCGCATTGTATCTTTGGAAGCACTTACTTTATCCTAAGTATTAAGTAATTTAGAAAAAATGATTTTGTAAAGAAGTTTGAATAAAGTAACACGATCTTTCTTAATGACTAGACAGATCTACCTAAACCCTCAGCAAAAATCCTAACTAATAGTCACTACTCTGAACCTTGGTCTGCTTCACGACCTTACACAATTTTGTGGTCTGGGTCTCAAATCGTCCAATTACCGACAATCAACCTCACTAAGGTCATCCAACCACCTTTGCCTCGGCCTCTCCTTTCGTTTAACTATACCGGGGATACAAGCTTTCAGAAATTTCCGTGGTAGACTCTAAGGCTTTAACCTGTGGACGTGACCTTACTTGCGCAATCTGCTCTTCTTAATATCACGTATGATAGATAACTGACTTGCTCAACAACTCATTTTGGGGTTGCTTCTGAGTTCTGTTGCTCTCTGTTTGTCTTTCTCTCAGATTTAAATATTTTTCTTAGAGTTCTTCTTTGGAGAGTTCTCTACAAACATATTTGAGCTACAATAATACTAACATAAACTAGCTACAATCTGCACACATTTTTGATAATGGTGGGCACCAGGCTCGTTTGTGCAGGTTAGCAATTGTTGTAGATTATTACTGTTAATACGTTTCGCCATACAATATATTTCGATCCAAAGCAATAAATGGGGATATAAATAATTTTGTATTTAAATCATCCCCCTTCCCTACTCCTCCTAGCCGGGTTCACACATTAAGTTATGTGGAATTGCTCAAATAAATATTGAATATTCCAGCATATATCGTGTTTCTCACATTGCGATGAAATAAACGTTTTCCATAAGGTTGGAAGAAGACATTAACCACATACTATATTATTTTTATTGTAAAATATATTGTGGAAATCTGTTAAAACCAATTCACTGTTAAAATGAGAGTTTCAGAATGCTAATAGTCGGGTTAAATGCGTCTATATCTATCTATGAAAACCCGATTAGGATGAACACAGAAATAGTGAAGAGGCCCGTGAAAATAAAAATTTCAGATGGTTAGGAGATCCCGAGGTGTGGAGAGTGGCTGCTAAGAAACACTGAAAAGTGAGAGAGCATCCATTCAAGGCAGTGCGGAAATGGAGTTGGTGTGGGGAGATGTATATAATAAGATGTCTCTGCGACTTGCCTGAATTCCCGATCTAAGCATTATACGAAAATACGAGAAAGGTGCTAAGAGTGATGAAGATGGCAACAAAGCTGCTGAAAATTCAACACATCTAAGAAACATTGCTGGAGCAGATTGGGAGGTGGTTGAGAATACTGGACCACAGCGATACCATTTGCAAAATGATTTAATTAAAAATAGACTTGAAATATTGTAAATCTTCAGTGGAATCACCTATTACGTTTGTTACTGTCAATATTTTTCAAAATTATCTTCAAATCTCTCTCTCTCTCTCTCTCTCTCTCTCTCTCTCTCTATATATATATATTCCGGGAATTGAGCCGGAATTGTATTTAACCGTATTATCAAAACTAAAAGCCAATTTCGTTAATAGCTAAAATCAGGCAAGGACGAACCACAGTTTAAAAATGGGATAAAATCTTATAATCCAAAATGTCTCCGTTATTATATATGAGTTCCATCGAAAATATAACCGTTCGTCATAATTAATTTCTTTCTGCGATTATTGATCTATACATTTTACTATAACGTGGAATATTTTCGGATGTGTGTGTGTATTTTTCGCTTCGACATTAAATTAATAAATACATCACGATATTCTGAGTCGTTACAAAGGGAGGACCTGGGAAGGGTTGTCATCTCTACGACATTCCACCAAGCAGGAAAGCTTGTGTTCGAAGCTGATCAATGCTCGTATACACATTCAAAGAAATGTTTATTAGGGTAGCTATTAGGAATTTTATGAAGATCAAATAATTTTTGCATCAGTTTAATACTTAATGGTAAGACTTTCAGCAATTCTCACTTATAGTCTTAAGGGTTTTTGTAATTTATACTAAACGAGGTTTTTGAACCCATGCCCTGGTTGGCATGAAAAGGCTTTTATCACATCCAGTTTTCTGTCTACACCCTTATGAAAACGCTTGAAAAAGAGAAAAAAACGCTTATGAAAAAAAAAAAAAAAGACTGGCCAAGAGGAAAGGTAAAGGTGAAAAAAAATAGGAAAAAAAAAGAGCTGAAAGAACCGGAAAGAAAAGAGGAATTGGCGGTGGGTCTTTCACACTTTAGAGGGCTCATTTCCATTTATGTAAATGAATTTGCGGGCCTTGCTACTGTAGATGGAGAATAAGAGGAAGTTAAGGCTTACTGGAAGCTGGTAATAGACTGATGAAAGGGTCCTTTGACACCATCCTGGACTTGAATTACATTACCTGGAGCGTCCTGTCTGGAGAACCTCGACCGCTACACTCAGTCAGCAAGACTTCATCTTCCAGCTGTTTTACAAAGGAATCCCAAATATAAACGGAACTGTCTTCATTTTGATAGGTATTATTTTTTTTTTTTTGTATTCTTTCTTTTTGTCAGAGAGCGTCAGTGTTGGCTTAATTAAGGCTTGTGAAAAATACTCGAGCTTTCGTTTATAAAAGGCTTTAAGTCTGAAGAGTATTGAGAATGTCTCAGAACTGCAATTTTATAAAGT